>OZ020191.1:44707636-44881055 GCA_963971165.1 Philopedon plagiatum | reverse complement strand
CTGATCTTGGAAAAACCACTAATTTTAGTACGAACTTTCAAAACGAAACTAAAACCAAATAAGCACAAAAAATATTGAAAAATTATTGTGACTGAAAATATATTATGAATTAAGTTTAGTGGCTTTTCGATTGATGAAATTAGTGTGATACGAGTACTACTCTTTCTTGTACTTTGTGTCGTTAAAGAAAATATAAATTGCCTGAATATAACTACGATGGAGTACTGTAAACAAATATTAAAAAACAATACTTGTTTTTCATTGGAGGCTGCCGTTGAATTGATCGATTGACAAAAAAATCTGACTAAATAAACTGATGGTAATACATAAAACTACTGATTTTTTAAAATTTGTAATTAAGTAGTATACAAGTACCGATTGTACCTGTCTATTGGTATAAATTAAAACTTTTTATATAATGTTAATAATTTAATACTATTTTTTATTTTTGAAAAAAAAACAGTGTTTTCTTTAACCACCCTCAATGATTTTAAACTGCAGAGAAAGCTATTTTAAATGTTTTAAATTCTTAAACGTTTCGATTTTTGAATCTTCTGTCCTACATTCAGTACGCTTTGAAAATCAGCTGCGACAGCACTGACCGGCAGGCGCCGCAGCTGACTGCTGATTTAGGTATAAGACGTACAGGAAATTTGAATGGCACATTGGTAAATCTTGGCTTTTTGCTCGTGCCAGGGGGGGGGGGGGGCACGTGCCCCCCCTGCCCTCCCTTGGCTACGCCCTTGGAAGAATATACATGTAAGTATAAAAAGTTTCCTTTTTATTTTATCAAAACATCCTGCATATTACGTTTTTAATATGCAGTGTGTTTAACTGGCTGTAAGATCTTAACAGAGGTGTATTCGATTAACAAAGAACAAAGGGTAGTATAAGGAGATATAATAACATTAGCAGCTCGCAAAGTGATCCGAATCGATCCAAGTTTTGTCAATCAAATACGGCTCAGTGCAACTAAAGCCCGCATTACACGGCGTGTGGAGTGACGCGCCTGGCGTGTGACTTGATGCGCCACACGCTATGAGAACGGTCTGGCGCGACGAACGTCACGCCGCACAGTGGGGCCGAAATGACTAAAAGTTGGCAGATATTATGGTTTGGGTTTATTGATCAGATAATTATATAAAAACACTTTATAAATTAAAATAACTGTTAGTTAGGGTCAATAGTACAAAAATCAAGTATTAACCTTATTGAAAAACAATATTTAATCTCAAATTGAGCCGTTTTCATCTGATTCATTATCACTTAAATCTGATTCATATTCGGAGATATCTGCAGCCTTTAACATATCTAAAACCTCTTTATCAAAAGCTTTATTTGGTTTATTAACTTTTTCTAGACTGCTTATATACGGATCTGATGAAATAAGTAGACGTTTTAGAATGTCTTCATTTGTTTTCTCCCGTGACATTTTCCTAGAGAAACTTTCGCGATATCTCTTAAATACTTTATTACTGGATTCTTGAGCCTCTTCACTTAGTTGTCCAATCGGCAAAAGTGAATTAGCAATGATAAAGGGACTATGTACAAGTATCTTATGAATTGTAGGTGGCATTGGATACCAACTGTACAGTGCTATGTAAAGTTGCGCTGTGTGTAACGTGTATTTTCTAAATTTTTCACTGTCTATGTTAAGGCCGCTGGATAAGGTTTGTAGTATTATTTTAAATCTTCTGATCAGGTCAGCACTGACTCCTGTTAACGCGGATGATTTCTCAGGGTCGTGGAAAAAGCGTCTGGCGGTATTGCCGTCATTGCTAGTCCCAAAGCCTGATTTAGGCTTATCCAAAATCAAACCCGTTTCATTTTTAAATTTTATTTGTATTTCCTTCTTAGTTTTGGCAACTAACTCCTTGTTGTCTTTACCGCGAGCCTGCCAGTTCTTCAGTGGGAGTTTGTAAGCAATATGTAAAGTACATTCCAAGAATTTAATCCATGCGTGAAGTACAGATATACCAAATTCATATCTGGTTGTATCAGGTTCGGTGTTTAAAGCTTTATCTAAATTATTAAAATCCTTGGACGAAAGACCACAAATATAACATCGTTGTGTGGATGTTGTATCGGTTACTGCATTTAGAACTTTACCATCCACCATTGTAAATAACATCACGTGACTGACTTCTAATTGCTTCTCAGCAGTGGTACATATACTAGGTTGCAACTGGTTGATTTGTTGATCAATGTACGTTTTTTCTAATTTTGAAAGATCTGCTGTTTCATGAGCGAACTGGAATCTTATGGGTCGACAAAACCTAGGTGATGAGCATCTTCTGTTTTGCCATATTATATGCTTTTTGTTATCGGGTTGCTCGTAATAAATTTGTAAGGGTACTAAAGACGTGATAAATATGTTTGCATCACTCGCGTCAGGGGTTGATACAAATTTTTGCTTATACTCGGATTGATTCGAACCATCAAAACCCCATTTTGAAATCATATGCAATTTTTTCACTTGAATATCCTCAAGTACTTCACTTTGTGTTTGTACCAATCGTTGGGCAGTGTGATTTAAAAGCCCTTGTAGTCTTACTTCGGAAGTTGTTTCTGATATAATAAAAAAAAAATTGTCTGGGTAACATTCTTTCTTAGCTTCCTGAATTTCTTTATACGAAGGAAAACGATCTATATCTCTTTTTCTTATTTTATTATATTGCTCTCTGGTTAAGTTTGTCTCAATGAACATAGATAAGGCTTCAGATTTAGGAAGTTTTCTTATTCGTAACGAGTTTGTCTCGTTTAATGCAGGTTTTGGTGTGGTCATCGTGACATCCTTAACAACTTTAGCCCCATCTGTCTGACCTGACAAACGTAAACTCATCTGAGCTGCGTATAATAGTTCTGCTGAGGAAAAATTAGAGCGTAGAATTTCCGTATTTTTACGTTTTGTGCGTTCACTTAGGGCATCAAAAGGTTTTTTTGGTCTTCCACTACTTTTCTGAAGTATTTGTGAAAATACGGGAAAGTCCAAGGACGAATCTAACCAAGTCGAATTTTTTTGAAGAAACCTTCCCTCCATACGATATGATTCCTGCCATCTGATTTTGAATTGTGATAAAAAATATGAAATACATTTTCTTATATCTGATGTACTCTCATCAGGACAATTAGTTCGTGTTTTGACGAAATCAGTCAATAACCTTGTTTGATCTTCGGTGGTTTTTACAGCAGAACTTTTCAATAAGTGATAAAAACTGCGTCTTGATATAGAAATATCGGAACTCACAGTTCCTGTAAAAGAAACAAGTATGTACTTATATATATATATATATATATATATATATATATATATATATATATATATATATATATATATATATATATATGTTTACGTATATAACATTATTTGTTACTGTTATATAGTGTTCTTTTAGGGAAAAAATATATTTTTTAAAATTTTGAATAAACACATTTTTGCAAAAAAAGCTGTGACACCCTGTAGGTATTTAGGATTTAAGTGATTTGGGACCTATGTTAAAACAAACTCTTTTTTAAAATACCTTTAAGATATACACACTGAATATTCACCACATTGTTATGAAACACCCTGCCCATTCATGGAATGCCAAAAATTACATAAAATTACTGGTTTTTACTCGAATTTACTAAGATATATTAAAAAGGTGCAAACATGTGCAATGTTTTCTCAGTGCTAATAAAAATAGACATAACTTTGAACCAGAAGACACATAAAATCTAGCTTGATGATGCTTGGGGATGTACTAACGCCTTTGTTGAATATTTTGCCAAATAATTATTAACAACAAACTTAAGGCGATAAATATGATATTTTTTTACTGTCCTCACTGTAAGTAAAAAAAATAAAATTGTAAATTCTAGGTGTACATACCTAGTGTTGATCCCTCCATAATTAATTTAATTCTTAAACAAAGTATCAACACTGTAGGAATAATTTAAATCCAATACAATTTTTTTGACAAAAACTCCGGAACGCGTAGCCTCTGTGACAGACAAGTTTAAGCTGGTTACTAGGATACACGGAAAGCGGCGCGCGCATTGTTATAATTTAAAAACATGGTAGGGGTATTAATTTTTAATATTAATAATAAAAGTTTGTGTTTCTGTTGATTTCGAATTTAACAATTATTGCCAACTCTTGGAATTAATCGGCCCCACTGTGCGCCGCGTGTCTGTTCCCGTCGATGGGCGGTAAATTTTCCACACTTCAAAGGAAACGCGCCGCGCGCCTATACGGAGCGACTTGGGTAACCTAAATAGTTACACGGCGCGAAACTTGTCAATCTACACGCCGCGCCGTGAGACTGCGATCGTTCCAGAAGCGCATCGGCGCGGCACTCCGCACTCCACACACTCTGTTTTTCCATTCTCTATTAAAAATATTCAGTTATATCAAAACTGGTCCTGTTTATAGGCGTAACTAGTAGGGTGGAGCGACGGTATATGACAAAAATTTAATTTTTTGAAAATGAATTTGCCTGACCTTAGGAAAGTTGTGGATGGAAAATAAAGGTTTTTTGGAATTTTAATTTTTCTTTTAAGAGTGCCTTCTCTACCGCCACAAGATAAAGAAAAATGAGAGAAAAAAAATTGTTTTCTAGGCCCGCAAGCCTACTTTCACTTAAGATATTCCATCTACTACATTCAACATTTGTAAAAAGACATCACATAAAATAATTCATTAAAATTGTAATTGAGATACTCCTCAAAAGAATAAAATGAGTTCATAACCAGAAAGCGCCTCATTCTTTCCAGGAAAATTCTTTCTCCCAACTGTCTTATGGTAGGTGGTATAGGACATTAAAAAACAAGACACAGTAGTAGTCAATGCCCCTCCTGGTTCTTGCAAGCCTGTGAAAGTTGGGTACGATATTATTGTTGTTGCGTGTGTCATAACTGTGAACAGCAAAGTGTGGTGTAAAAAACGCTGCATATTCTGTTTAATGTAGCAAAGACATTGCAGAATGTATGCTGAAGAAAAGGTCAGTAAACCAAGTTCCCTCGCCAACCTAGAAAAGAAATATTATATAGGTAGATAGCACAAGTACAGAATAGTATAAAGTAGTTTTTACCGTTCATTTAACCGATGAAACTCTATAAACCTCGCTTCGGAAATGGAAAATGCGTCACTTTGCTCTCGCAACTCCTGCGGTCTTCGCCGTAAATTGAAAGCCCCCAAATTATCCTCAAAAATCCTAACTTGTTCCCAAACAACAGGCAGCATTTGTATTATCTTTATTTACTTTTAAAATAATTTTAAGATTTAGATAAATAAAAAACGTTAAGTTGAAACTTGGATTCCAACACCTCTGTTATCAAGTAATACGAGTCGGATTTGCACGAACATTCGTAACTTTCATCGTATCCGATCCGTGAACTCGATACGAGTCGGAAAATAGAATCCTAGTGCAGATTACATACATTACTTTAGTACTCTATACGTTGTTGCCTGCAACGGATTTGCGTAACAAACTTGACTCTCACTGACCAAACTAGCTCTTTGGCTGAGCCTGCTTAGCAATCTTTACTGAACGAACTTTAGTCTTTATCTGAGCCTGCTTAGCAATCTTTAACATAGCATACTAGGGTAGCATGGAGATATAAAAACAAAGAAAATCCCAATCAACTCTGCCACTCCCTTATTTTTTAATCCTGATAATCAGTAAAGAGCAATCGGACTAAAACTTTAGCCCGCGGGCCGGGGGTTGAACACCCGTGTTTTAATAGGTACATCGTAGTGGTCTACCACTGCCTTCCACGAGGTGCCGACCGAATAAAAAAATTCACCGGTACTGGGACACACTGGGATACGATCCGCAGAACTTCCGCAATGAAACCAACCACAACGCTACGGTCAACACCACGCCGATCTAAATCGTACTATTTCAACCTAAAATCGAACTTACAAACACTTAAGATTATTAAGGAAATCAAATGTAATATGATTTCGATAAGAGTTGCTGCCAAAAGTTCCTCTCGTCCAATCTCGGAGGCAATGGTTGCAGTAGTCCATAAAGCTGGAATAAAACATACCAATATATTATATTATGTTCAATTAATGTGCTCAGCTGCCTCTTGCTCTTAAACACAGACAAAAAGAAGTAGAGTAAATCAATTTACGTTTTCTGTTCCTGTCAGCAAATGTAACCCTCTTTTCTTCTAATTTATTCTTCTTCTTTCTAGTTTCTCCTTGATCCATGTTCTACTAAACTGATATAACAAAGTAACTGCTGCACTATTTCGTAATACTTCTAGACAGCTGTCTCCTGAAATTTCAGGTGAACCATAATAATAAAAAAGTAAATAAAAGTGTATGGTGTCTAACGACAACTTATTTTCGATAGTCCCTGTCAAATTTTTCTATCTTGGTAAAGTGGGATCCCGCAATACCGCGGGATCCCGCATCATTTGACGGCCTGGGGGATCCCGTACCAGCTATGCGGATCCGCATAGCCATGAAAAAGCCGCAAACTCTTAAAAAATAACGCGAAAACGTGTATCTGCCAAATATCCGTGGTATTATAATATGGATATTATGCTAAGGTATTATAAGTACCTTACTTACCTTACAATCAAACCAATGTGATTTATTATAAAAACTAGTAAGACTTATTATCTCAGGTAGAAAAATAATAAAAGTTCATTTGCCCAAACAAAGTTATTTGTTAATTTAATTGATAAGAAATTTGGCGATTTATAGTCATAGTAGTATAGTTAAGAGAGGCTAGACTTTAAATTACATAATTTTGTTGACTGAAATACTGTTAATTCTTGATATTTATAATAAAAAATTAAAGTTGGTTTATAAGTATAATGATTAATTAAATAAACGATAATTTATCGAATTTTATAAAATTAAAAAACCTATGCGCAATTCCGCTTATAAACATTTGAAGTTCATTTGCCCAAAGTTACTTATTACTTTAATTGATAAGAAATTTGACTGATTTTTAGTCATAGTACCTAGTACAGGTAAGAGAATAGACTTTAAATTACATAATTTTGTTGACTGACATACTGTTAGTTTTTGATATTTATAATAAAAAATTAAAGTTAGTTTAATAATATAATTAATTCAATAAAAGTTAATTTATCGAATTTTATAAAATTAAAAAACCTATGCGGCATCCCGCTTATAAACATTTGAAGTTCATTTGCCTAAAGTTACTTGTTACTTTACTTAATAAGAAATTTGACTGATTTATGGTTTTAGTAGTATAGTTAAGAGAGGGATGTCCTAATTTATTGACCAAAATAAAAATCAATTGATCAGGGGTATAGATTAAGCCAATCAATACCAAACTTAGTAAAAAAATTTTTCGTCCCAAGTTTTATCACCCACCCTAATTTGAAGTCGATGGCCCCTAAAATAGGGGTACTTTGCTCTTGGCATTTTTCATTAAAATTTATTGACTGGGGGTCAAAAATGAGACAATCTTTACCAAACTTGAAAACGTGATTGTATGCACCAACCTTTAACTCCGAACACGATTTGATGACGTTAGCCCCTAAAATAAGGGCACTTTGCTCTTGAGAATTTTCAAATAAGTTTCTTGACCGGGGGTCTAAATTAAACCGATTCTTACCAAACACTGCAAAATTATTACACGTACCTAACAAGCTTTACCACCCACCGTCATTTCAACTCGATGGCCCCTAAAATAGAGGTACTTTGCTCTTGGCATTTTTCATTAAAATTTATTGACTGCGGGTCAAAACTGAGACAATCTTTTAATCTTTACCAAACTTGAAAACGTGATTGTATGCACCAACCTTTAACTCCGAACACGGTTTGATGACGTTAGCCCCTAAAATAAGGGCACTTTGCTCTTGAAAATTTTCAAATAAGCTTCTTGACCGGGGGTCTAGATTAAACCGATTCTTACCAAACACTGCAAAATTATTACAGGTAACAAGCTTTACCATCCACCGTAATTTCAACTCGATGGTCCCTAAGGTAGGGGGATAGGGGTACTTTGCTCTTGGCTCTTGACTGTTGTTTTTTTTGTTTTTTAACATGATATGGGGTAACTTGGCCATAGAAACCATTTACAGAGCTAATTTCGTCGCCTTTCACATAGGTGACCAAGTTACCCCAAACCCGGGGCAACTTGGTCACCCAATATTTATATTTTTTTTTCGAGAAACGAAAAAAATATTAAGCTCATGCATATTCAGGGGATACTATTAGATGCTCCTCGGTGTATGTAATTTTTTCCAGAATGGTAATTAAAGCGGTTCTAGAGTTATGTGAAAAAAACTGTCAAAAAGGAGTCCAAGTAGCCCCGGATTACGGTAATTAGTGTTAAATGTCTCACACTTTGATATAATTTGTCACCCCCTAACCGCCCCCAAAAATGAAGTGGCCAGACCAAACAACTTGCATAACTTGAATTTGGCTTCAGAGAATTTGCTCATTTTTGGTATGTGAAATTACTGTTATATACTTACCTCACATTTTAGTTAGGTCGTCATAATTTGTCACCCCCTAAACGGCCCCAGAATTGCAGTGACCGGATCAAAAAACCTGAATCACTTCAGTTTGGCTTCAGAGAATTTGCTCATTTTTGGTATGTGAAATTACAGTCATATGCCTCACACTTTGAGGTGGTCCTTATAATTTGTCACCCCCTAAACGGACCCCGAAATGAAGTGGCCGGAACAACAAAAAGTGAATCTCGTCCGTTTGGCTTCACAGAGTTTACTCATTTTTTGTTTATAAAACCACTGTTATATGCCTCACACTTTGATATGGTCGTCATAGTTTGTCACCCCCTAAACGGCTCCAGAAATGAAGTGGCCGTGGCCAGACCAAAAAAATGAATAACTTTGGCTTGGCTTCAGATAATTAGTTACACGTAACACGTATCAACCTAGGAGAAAATTAGAAAGTGGACAATTTGAAAAAATAAGCCATTTCCAAAACAGCCAATAAGGGATAATAAAAACTGCGGAGTTTATGTTTTATATTTTATTAATAAAATGATGAGCCTGGAAACATTCATGATTTTTATACACAAATGGACGCAAATTTCAACCCTGAATATCTTTATCAAGTTATTTTATTGCAATCTGAAGATGTCTCTACAATATGCATAACTTGCGGAAAACCATCAAACGATATAAGATATAAAACTTGTCTAAGATATACTGATGTTTGCAACTGTTGAGGTAGTCAAGATAAAAGTGACGATTTTCTTTGTAGACATTGTTCCTCCCTTAAACCTGACATGAATATTCGAGATAAAGACATACAGCTACAAAATAAGTGCCCTTATTTTAGGGGCTAACGTCATCAAATCGTGTTTGGAGTTAAAAGTTGGTGCATACAATCACGTTTTCAAGTTTAGTAAAGATTGTCTCATTTTTGACCCGCAGTAACAATAAATTTGAATGAAAAATGCCAAGAGCAAAGTACCCCTATTTTAGGGGCCATCGAGTTGAAATTACGGTGGATGGTAAAACTTGTTACGTGTAATAATTTTGCAGTGTTTGGTAAGAATCGGTTTAATCTAGACCCCCGGGCAAGAAGCTTATTTGAAAATTTTCAAGAGCAAAGTGCCCTTATTTTAGGGGCTAACGTTATCAAATCGTGTTTGGAGTTAAAGGTTGGTGCATACAATCACGTTTTCAAGTTTGGTAAAGATTGTCTCATTTTTGACCCGCAGTGAATAAATTTTAATGAAAAATGCCAAGAGCAAAGTACCCCTATTTTAGGGGCCATCGAGTTGAAATTACGGTGGATGCTAAAGCTTGTTACGTGTAATAATTTTGCAGTGTTTGGTAAGAATCGGTTTAATCTAGACCCCCGGTCAAGAAGCTTATTTGAAAATTTTCAAGAGCAAAGTGCCCTTATTTTAGGGGCTAACGTCATCAAATCGTGTTTGGAGTTACAGGTTGGTGCATACAATCATGTTTTCAGGTTTGATAAAGATTGTCTCATTTTTGACCACCAGTGAATAAATTTTAATGAAAAATGCCAAGAGCAAAGTACCCCTATTTTAGGGGCCATCGGCTTCAAATTAGGGTGGGTGATAAAGCTTGGGACGAAAAAATGTTTTACCAACTTTGGTATTGATTGGCTTAATCTATAACCCTGGTCAATTGATTTTTATTTTGGTCAATAAATTAGGACATCCCCTTTTGTTTTTATTTTACTACTGTGCAATGTTGCTAAACATCACAAGCTGGTATTGCGTGTTGCTAGGGTTGCCAACTCGGAAGAGAGTTAAGGAGGACACAAGGAATTTGTTAGCGCTTTCACCATTTTGAAAGGAATATATTTGTGTAAATAACACAAGGTATAGGAGGGGGATACCCGAAACGCGGCGCCACCTAGTGTTTCACGTTGCAGTATGAAACAGACGAATCACTAGCTTATCCACTTATACATTTATATTGGCTAAGCAATAGAGGTCACTAAAGCAGTGCAAATCTAAAAACTGCAAAAGTGTAATTACTGCTAGAGCGCCTAAAATTATGCCTAAATTTAGATTTTTAAAAACAATAAGTCTTTAATAAATTATCAGCATAACTACCAAGAATATACTACGTGAATATACGTTGATCTCTCGATTACTCACAATTGCCACGTACTCACAAAATTACTCACAGACCAGCAAATTACTCACAA
This sequence comes from Philopedon plagiatum, assembly GCA_963971165.1. Classification (NCBI taxonomy): domain Eukaryota; kingdom Metazoa; phylum Arthropoda; class Insecta; order Coleoptera; family Curculionidae; genus Philopedon; species Philopedon plagiatum. The sequence continues at coordinate 44,870,422 of OZ020191.1, read as the reverse complement.
ATGTGAGGAATTACTCACAAATTGGCAGCCCTGTATAGCTCTGTGTTCTATCCGTCGATATCGTAATACATCCCTAACAGCGGGTATAAATAATTGCCTAAATTTCAGTACATGCTGGTGCATGTCAGTGAATGTGGTATGCGTTCACTAGCGCATGTGTTACTATCCCTTATTACCGGCCCAGAAAAAGAAGGAACGGCAGGGAACAACAGGTCATGTGATATCTGCATTGATATATTAAGTGACATACACGTGACACGCTGGTCAAGGTAGCTCAACGGGATATCGCGGGAACACGCTGAATGAAAAGAAGGACAAAAATACTTTGAATCAGAACAGCAAGAGCAAGCGCTAAATCAGCGTGTTTCCGCGAGATCCCGTTGACCAACCGTGAACGGCAGGGAACAACAGGTCATGTGATATCTGCATTGATATATTAAGTGACATACACGTGACACGCTGGTCAAGGTAGCTCAACGGGATATCGCGGGAACACGCTGAATGAAAACAGCACTACACACTACACTCTGACACTGACAGTACTGACATTTGTGTATCCACAAGACATCCTTATTTATTGAATTTTTGGTGTAATTTTCTTTATGTTTTTTTCAAATGCTCTTTGGCTGAGTAATAGGTGATAATATTATAATTAATTTTAAATATAGATTATATTTAATGATTAAATAAATATGTGGAAATGCCATAAGTGCCAGAAGCCAGTTTACTTTGGTAAGGAATTTCATAGTTTTTAGAGGTTTCTTAAATTATTTTTTTTCCATTGTTTAAAACGTTCTAATCTGTACTTATTTGTAAAATACATTCTTACGTTTTATATTAACAAAGTACCTAGTTGTTTTTACTAATTGTTAAGTAATAGTGGAAATCAACGGTACATTTTGTTTAAATTTTTTTTTTCGAAGGTGTATATCGATGACCACAATAACACCCGTGGTCAACAATAATCAGATAGTTCACAGTCCGCATTCTTATTAAGTGATTTTCATATGTTTTTGTTTTTACAGTTTAAACCGTTAATTGTTTTTACTTTTTTCTCTGTAATGCATTAAGTATGTGGTGCGATTACAAAATGTTTTGCATTCTAGATCAGTGGTTCCCAACTGGTGGTATGCGAGAACATTTGGGGTGGTATGCGGAAGGGTTCAATAATCATACAAAACAAAAGTAATGGGTTGAAACTTATAACTTCCAGTTTTATTTATACTCAACTACATTTTGTAAAGTTATATTTACATGTGTATAGAATTTATTTGACCCCCCAGAAAAAGTTATGACAACCAGTAACCAGTGGTTCGCCACAACTCTACAAAATTCTCAGGTGATACTCAAGTATAAAAAGGTTGGGAATCACTGTTTTAGATGATTACCGAGATGATTATCCAATCAGATCCAAGAGCTAAGCTAAGGTAATTAGATGCACATTGCAATAGGGAATATGCATATAACCCAAATAAATCTGAAATATATTTTTTTATATTCTCTACATAAATTAAACGTTTATGGCGGTTGCTGTTATCCATTTATTTTGGTCTTTATTAACAAGAAAAAAGGATTTATAACTGCAAATTTTCGCGCGAATTTTAAAACTTGTAAAACGTGATCCCATTGGCTGTGTCGTGAACTTATGACTCATCATGGCGAATTCCAGTGTTGTAGAATCATCTAAAACTCAATAAAAATGGCATTTAATGCATCTCATCCAATGAAATATCCCTGCACTTAAAGTATAAGGTTCCTAAAATCTTATTCATGTATACTTCAAACCGAAAGTAACCTTTCAATTTTGCGAAATAAAATGGTATTTCTGCGAAATTTTGACATATCGTCTCAATAATTTCGAGTAAATAAACTGCAATTCTTTATTTTCGTGGCAATCTTCGAAAATCCAAAAAAATATTTCAAATTTTAGATGTCCCCAATGCAAATAAACCTATTTATTTATAACTTTAATGAAAAAATAAGTGATTTAAATTAGTGGGAGGTATTCTTAGATAATTAACGGATAAAATAAACCCAAAAAAAAATCACTAAATAAGGTAAATAGTGCGGAATAATGTCAGTTAAAAATAGGATTTGTCGGAAAAAATCAAGGAAATCCGATTTTTACCCCTTAAATACGTTCCTGGATCGCCCATTAGATATTCATTTTACAGTGTGATTATCCCTTTATAAGATAGTGTTGAAAAATTGGGGAAAAAGTAGATAGGAAAAAATACAGAGTGATTCAAATGTACCGATGTCGAGGGCAAAAAAAGTAAAAAAATCGAAATTTAATCGGCGATTGCTCCCTTCCTATAGAGAATGAAGAAACTAAAAAATATGGATCACACATACTTTGACGAGCTCTTTCCGATGACGTATATGGGATGTTAATTTGAACCATTTTGACCCCACAAAAAATTAAAAACCATTAAATAGGTATTTGGGTAAAAAATTTAAATTTCCAGTTTTGATTGGGGGATTGGGGATTCCAAATATTTCCATTTTCCAGTGATTTTAGGTTTAGGCAAATGTATTGCAAAAAAGTATTTGAGGTTTTAAAGTTTCACTTATGAATCCGTTTTTCAATCTGACGTTTTGATTTCGAGTAATTAGGTAGGTACCAAAGAGGGGTCTGGAAATGACATTTTTCGACCTAAAAAAATTCAAAAGAATGACTTGCTATTTTTTGATCCTCACCAGTTTCAGTAGAGTTATGAAGCTCCGGGTCCCCTAGAACCTCCAAAAATTTACATAGATTTAATTCACATTTGCGACCTGTACCCGATTCATTTGACATTTAATAGCTCCGAAACGAAACATCCTGTATAACCGAATTTTTTACTGAAGCTAGTTCAACTATTCCTGTATCAACCCAAAAAATTCGATTTCTCTCCCTGTGACTGTTTCCGAGAAATTCAAACCTGTTCGACTTTGGGTTAAGCTTTACGTTAACTTGTAGATTTTTGCTGATCTCCTGACATCATTTTTCACTAAGGACAAATGGCTTTTTAAATTGAAATAAATTACCTATATCGAAAAGTAAACATTTTTTGTAGCTAAATTATTGTAGTAATTTTCTTCAAAATATTTTTTTTGGGTTTGTACTCGGGTTTGTAATGACTTCCTTAAATGATTTATGCAATAAAAAAAATATGTGCATATTCCTTATTGTGGTAAAATTATTTCAAAATTTTTGAATTATGCAAGCCTTGGAATTAACATGGTTTCTTATTCATGTTAGTGTGTCTGTTAATGCCTACTGATTGATGAGCACTTTTAGAAAATTAATTTCTATCCATTTTTATTGTAAATCAGAAAAATGTATTGTTTACACAATTTTTTTTTATCTAAGACATCCCACGTATACTTCAAGCCTAAGTACCAGGGCCCCCGCAACCGCGTGTGCAACGCGTGCACTGCACGCGGGCGCACTCTGTAAGGGGCGCCAAGAACCAAAGGTTTTTGGTTAATTTTTTAACAATATTTCCAACGAGCAAGGCACCAAAGAAATCTTTTTTTTCAATAATCTAAGCGAAGTTTATGTTCATAAATATAATTAGGTACCTATCTAATCTAATTCCCTATTAGAACAGAAAACATATTTTTAAAATCAATCATCACTATTCACATCTGAATATGCAATATCATGATCCAATATCCAATACTGGTATAAATCGACAAGTTTGCGTAGAAGTTGTTAGAACTTGTTACCTACTTGCCGATTTTCCTGTCCAGACTCGAATACTCTGTAGGAGTATAAAACAGCGGAAGGCGTCGTAATCCAAATAATTGATATTTTATTTCGCAACGTTTAAGGGTCAAGAAGACGCAGAAAATTATAATATTTAGATACTTAAAAATTAAAAAGATTGATTTGTATTTTGTGTTATTGTGTTTTGTTGTGATTGAATAAAATTTTATGAAATGGTAAGTACCTACCCACATGCAGTATTAGCATTTTCTAAGGTCTATAAAATTCGTTTTTTTTTTAATTTTTTCTGTTTAAAATAGTGCACATCCTTAATTAGCCCATACCTTTATACCATAGATAATATTATTTTTATTTCCCTCAAATAGGAAAGTATTTTGTATTCGTGGAAAAATCGGATAGATTTTGATATTTCTTTAGACATTTTAGATTTAAAACCTGACGTTTCGCCTTGGAGCCACCATCATACCGTTTGACTTTCTGAAAAAATTTATATTTCATCTTTGCCAAAAATTAATTATCAAATTATTATACCAGGAAAAGTGTATAGGGTATATGCTTCAGATTGGTCTTAAGTTCGTTTAGCCGTTTAGGTTTAAAGGCTCGCGTTTAGAGTTTAGATTCATAAAAATAAAAAATTACGGGGCGTTCTCAAAAAGATGGGTCTTGTGCAAGGGAAGTCAAGGGTAAATGTCCTTACCAATTTTTGATCTAGTGTTTCTTAAATTCTAGGAGCCACAGAAGACAAAACGACCTTCTGGTGCAAAATTTCGAGAGCAAAAAAGAGTTAGAGTCCAAGAAAGGGAAAAGATGGCTGGGAGTATGAAACATTTTTTGCAAAAAAGTCAAGTTTACAAGACTGAAACGATAGAGGTAGAAGAAAATACAGTTTCTAAAGCGGCGCCATCGCCAACTTCTGCAACATGTGAACCATCGACATCAACATCAACACGTATTGAAAATATAGCCTCTGTAGAGTCAGCCATCCTAACAACTACGACTACAAGTGACACTTCTAGCAGTTCTAGCGATGAAGCTTCTACTGAAGGGGAGACTGAGATTACTATTCCTAGTATTCTTCCATCAGAAGATCCCGGTTTATGGCCCAGAAGCATCACCAATGATGAAGTCAGAATATTGGTTGATCGTGGTCCTCCCTTGATAGGACGTAATTATCAATTTCCTGCTAATAAAGACAAAAGAAAATTTTCAAGTAAGTACTTTGTTAGAAAACTAGGAAATGGAGAAGAAGTGGAAAGAATTTGGCTAATTTACTCAGTTTCGAAAAATTCGGTATTTTGTTTTTGTTGTAAACTTTTCAGCAAGACTTCTACTAGTTTTTCTGATACTAGTGGTTTTTCTGATTGGCAACATTTATCCTTAGCCATTATAAGACATGAAACATCAATTGCACATAACGTTCACATGAATAAATGGATGAATTTAAAAAAAATGTTGAAATTATCTACAACTGTAAACGATCATCACTTACGGGTTTTAGAAACTGAAAAAAAGTATTGGCATGACGTTCTAGAAAGAATTATTGCAGTTGTTAAATTTTTATCCAGACAGTGCCTAGCTTTCCAAGGTTCATCTAAAACACTTTTCCAATATGATAATGGGAACTTCCTCAAAACTGTCGAGACGATTTCATCTTTTGATCCTGTGATGAGAGAGCACATAAGTCGAGTGCAAAACTCACAAACAAATTCTTTAAGAATGACCCATTACTTAGGCTACCAGATACAAAATGAAATTATTGAATTAATGGCTTCTAAAGTAAAAAATAATATTTTGGACATGGTTCGAAGCTCCAAATATTATTCAATAATTTTAGATTGTACACCGGATGCAAGCCATACAGAGCAAATAAGCCTCGTTTTGCGTTATGTCGTTCTAAATGACAGTTCTAAAAAGGTCCAAATACAAGAGAGTTTTATAGCATTCAACTCAATAATCGACTCTACAGGGGAAGGGCTATGTAATTTTGTAATGGGACTTTTGAAAAATTTAAATTTAGATATTAAAGATATGAGAGGTCAAGGGTATGATAATGGGGCCAATATGCGCGGAAAACATATTGGTTTACAAAAACGCATACTCGATGCTAATCCTAGGGCATTTTTTGTACCATGTGCTGCACACAGCTTAAATTTAACAGTAAATGATGCTGCTAAGGTTTCAAATGAAACAGTGAATTTTTTTAATATTGTACAAGAACTTTATGTATTTTTCTCTTCATCATTCAAAGATGGGATGTTATGAAAAAGCATGTCCCTCAGTTAAATCTAAAACCCCTAAGTGATACTAGATGGTCAAGTAGGATTGATGCTATGAAACCGCTAAAGTTTCATTTAATTCAAATATGTGATAGCCTTCTAGAAATAGCAGAAAATGATACTTATAACATAGAAACTAGACATAAAGCAAATTCTCTTTTATTAAATATTCAATCTTTTAAATTTATTTGTAGTATAATAATTTGGTATGATGTTTTATTCCAGATTAATATTGTAAGCAAAATGATGCAAAGTGTAGCGATTGACATTAAAGTGTGCCAAAACTATTTAAAGAATTTAGTCGATCATTTTAAAAATTATAGAAATGATAATGTTTTCGAGGAAAATCTTGTTGAAGCTGGAAAACTAGCGGCTGCTCTTGAGATAGAGCAATGTTTTCCCCCATTAAATAATGTAAGACGAAGGTATAAACCGAAATTGTTCGATTATGAGCACACGGATGAGACACCTCAAGATCCAAAAACTGCTTTTAAAATAAATTTCTTTTTAAAAATAATTGATCAAACACTAAGTTCTTTAAATAGTAGGTTCGATATGATATCTGATTACGAAAACGTTTTTGGTTTTATTTGTGATATTTCTAAATTAAATGACGAAGATCTTTTAAAATGCTGTCATGTTCTTCAACAGAAGCTAACTGATCAGGAAAAGCAGGAGGCTGACGTGGAAGGAAATGGTTTATTTAACGAGATAAAAGCCCTAAGATTGTTTTCATTGCCTGAAGTATCAAATCCCCTTGAAATTCTTCAATATATATTTGAAAACAATCTAACTTCATCTCTACCAAATATTAGTATTGCGTTAAGAATCCTCCTCACTTTACCTGTGTCTGTTGCTTCTGGTGAGAGATCATTCTCAAAATTAAAAATAATTAAAAATTATTTGAGGTCTACCATGTCACAAGAAAGATTATCTGGTTTGGCAATCTTAGCTATAGAGCAAGAGATACTCGATAAAATAGATTTTGATAATATTATAAAAGAATTTGCAGCGGCCAAATCTAGAAAAACGCCCATTTAATTTCTGTATCCTAATAATAAGGTATGTTTTATTTGTGATTTGTTTATTGTTTGATTTATGCCTTTATAAATAATTTAGAGAAAAATAAAGTTTTGGTTTTGAAATCTCTGTAGTTTCCTTATAAAATGAGGTTTTAATCGATTGCCTAAAGGAAAAAAATTAAAAATTAAAAAAATACATATGTTATCTAAAACTAACAGCATACTGATCTTAAGGCATTTAAGAAAGGTTTCTGATAGTTTTTTTAACTACTCTACACTAAATTCCAACAAAAACTGGACAAATTTGGGCACCCCCAATTTTTTTGCCGAGTAAGGGGCGCCAAAATATTTTTGGCACGCGGGCGTTGATAACCCTTGCGGGGGCCCTGCTAAGTACTAACGTACTGTGGGTGTCTGAAGAGAAGGGAAATGTAGTCTATTGACATGGGATTTGAAGGATTGGAGGTTGGGACGGGAAGGGAAAACATCTGCAGGCAATTTGTTCCATAATCTGGCGACCCTAGGTATGAATGAGCGAGAGAAGTGGTCTGTTCTTGGCTTTTGTAGCTGGACAGTAAAGGGATGCATACGTAACGCGCCTCTTGTTGTTCTGTTAGGGGCATTCAAGGAGGGAATAATACCGGCTAGTTCTTCAGAGCAAAATCCGTGGAAGTAGCGGTAGAAAAGGGATAAATCCCCTACAGCGCGGCGATGAGCGAGAGAGGGGAGTTTTCTCGTGAGGGCTTGGTCATTGATAAGTCGAATGGCTCTCTTTTGGATAGAGTCAAGGATCTTAAGTGTCGAAGGTGATGCCGCTCCCCAGATGTGGGAGCAGTACTCTAGGTTAGGTCTTATTTGGGAAACATAGAGAGTGTATAAGTTGGAAGGGGAGAAGTATTTTCTGGCTCGAAAGAGAAAACCGAGCTTTTTAGCTGCCGATGAGGCTACTGAAGTAATGTGTTTGTGCCAGCTGAAATCATGTTCGAAAGCGACGCCAACGAGATCGAATGTTTCGTTGTTTTGTAGGGCTTGGCCATTCATGTGGATGGGGTAAGCGTTGCCAGATTTTTTGCGTGAGAGGGAGCAAGACTGGGTTTTGGAGGCGTTGAACTGAACAAGGTTCTTGGCACCCCAGTCTAAGATTAATTGAAGATCTTGGGAAAGGGATAGGTACATAGATCTGCGTCTATTATCCAACTCCTGATTCGATACTTGTTTGGAAAAATAAATATTGGAGTGAAGAGTACTGTCGGAAGCATAACTGTGAATGGGATTGGTAGTTGAAGAGAGCAGGTCATTAATGTGAAGAAGAAATAGGGTTGGTGCCAGGACTGAACCTTGGGGGACACCAGCATTGATGGGATGGAAGTTAGATGAGTAACCGTCAACCACAACAGATATGCGCCGATTAGAGAGGAAGCTGCCGATCCAGCTACATAATTTGGTAGGAAGACCGTAAGAAGGTAGTTTGTTGAGGAGTGCGGCATGCCATACTTGGTCAAAGGCCTTGGAAATATCGAGAGCAACAATCTGAGCGTCGCCATGAAATTCAAGAGACTTGTTCCAGTTATGTGTGACAAAGCTAAGGAGATCAGCTGTGGATCTTTGGTGACGAAATCCGTACTGTCTGTCATGAATGATTTTGTGTTGTTCGAGATATTTTAGAATTTGAAAGTTGATTACTTTCTCCATAACTTTGCTGACAACGGAGAGAAGAGAGATAGGTCTATAATTGGATGGAAGGGACTTGGAACCTTTCTTCGGGGCAGGCTGCACACGAGCAGTCTTCCAGCTATCTGGGAAGATACCCTTCTGGAAAAGACGAGTTAAGATAGGTGCAAGTTCTGGAGCGCATTTTTTTAGAACAATTGCTGGTATGCCATCCAGACCAGAGGACTTTTTCGTGTCAAGAGATAGAAGAATTTTCTGAACTTGTTTGACCTTAAGTATTATATCGGGCATTTTGTGGGGTACAGACTTAGCGGTTGGAAGAGCGAAATTGGAGGGAGGGATCAGGGTGGAATTGGCAGCGAATTGTTTGGCGAATAGTTCTGCTTTCCCTTTAGAGGTGGAGATAACTTCATTGTCAGAGGTCAGGGGAGGAAAAGTGCTTCGAGAGAAGTTCCGACTAATGTTTTTGGAAAGTGACCAGAAAGATTTGCCGCCGTTGGGACAGGAAAGCACTTTATCTTTTATGCGGTTGTTAAAAGCATTTTTGGACACTAAGATACTTTGGTTGTATTGATTTCTGGCCTCGGTGAAAATTTGACGATTTTCGGGTGTAGGATTTTAAAGATACCTTTTGTGAGCGTGGGCTTTTTTGAGCCTGGCTTTGTCACAGGTCTTGGAGAACCATGGCTTTTGATGGTGGAGTTTAGGCTTCTTGCGAGTATGTGGAATGAAACGTTCAATACCTGCTTGAATAATGTCTGTGATATGTGCAACGTGCAGGAAGTTTTTCATCAAGTTCTGGCTTCAACAGGTGTATTTGACAATACATTGGACGGGCAAATAAAAGAAATTAAACATTTTAGAATTATTTGAAATATTGTATTTATTTAGGGCTGCACCGATTAGTGATGTAAGGATACGTATCCAAAAATCCGTTGGATACGGATATTAAAAGAATCCGGATTATCCGGAACCGGCCGAGAACTTGAATACGGATTCGGAATCAAAATAAATTCGCATCGGCTGTATACTAATGCAAAGTGCCAAGAGAAAACGGAATCGGAATCGAGTGTAAGCGAACAACACGGTCTGCGATGTGGCATATTTGATCTTATGCTTTCTCTTTCTAATGACCTTTCCTAAAAAAAAGATAGCATAGATATCGGGGTAACGGGTATCATATGGGATGAGACCCATTGGTTAAACTAGGCCCGCCTCACCCGAACCGAATTCAAACGAGAACGAACGACGCCGACGGTGCCTTCCTATCCCTAACCTTCGACTTCGAATGATACCGATACCGCATCGACCTACCTAGCCGTGTATCCGGATAGAAAATGTTTTAGTATTGCATGCATACATATACATGATCTGTCGCACGGGTCAAGAAATGGATTCGTATTCGGATAATGGATACGGATATTAGCTGATTCCGATTCCGTATTATCCGGATATCTAAAGAATACGGATATTTACAACACTAGCACCGATTCCTGTTTTTCACTTGGCCGAGTACCGAGTACTCGGCAATGGGTATTGGCCGAGTACCGAGTACTCGGCCACCGAGTAGTAAAAATTCATTAAAGCCGGACAATGAAGAGAAACTTATAGAGTGCAGCTCTTTAATGTCCCCCCCCCCCCCCTTCTTAATTTTTGAACCATTGCATTTAGAAAGTTGAAACTTGGCATATCGTAATAAGTACAAAAATACTATGTTTTTGTGAACAAGTGACTCTCGGAAGCATGAAGATGGCTGCCGGACGCCATCTTGGATAATTTTTTAATGGAAAGAGGGGTCTTGCGATACATCATTTTAAAGGCCTTATTGAGTACTTTATGATACTACAATATTACGTCATTATTCGCCCTGAGAATAAAATGGCGGCTTGTTAGAACAATTATTTTTCAAATATAATATTTAATGAATATTGCTGAAGATTTTAAATTCTCGGTTTGAAAATACGTTTCTGGTGATAGCAAAAATATTAAGTCCTCCCCACCCCCACTAACTGAAATTATGTCATTTCAATAATTTCAGATCTTATTTTTAACACAATTTAAATTTTATTTCAATTAGTGGGGGTGGGAAGGGTTGCCTAGTCCTCATTTGCGTTTAGCGGGATTTGTTAGTAAAAAAGCGGGACATTGAATAACAAAGCCTGACGTTGAATAAAAATAATAAAATAATAATAATAATAATATTTATTTATTTGCGATTTGATTTAAATGTGGGTTGCTTATCTTATAATATATTACCTATATGATAAATTCTATTTTTAGATAAACTGTATAGTTTAAAAAATATTTAAACTGAAAACAAAATGAAATATATTAAACAATTAAAATATAAATATTTTTTTGTTTTTGATTTTTTTCTTATGACCAAAAGTTGTTAGAGGTTATTGGGACAGTACCTAAATTAAAAATCTTATATTAATAAATAATTATGTCATATCCGGAAAAAGCGGGACAAAAACCGTCCCTCAGGTCGTAGCCGCGGGACATAGGGTATTAAAAGCGGGCAATCCCGCTAAATACGGGACGGTTGGCAACACTAGGAGCACTTAATGATTTTTTAACCTCTTGCTATCATCAGAGGTGCATTTTCAAACCGCCAATTAAAAACCAGCAATATTCATTATATTTCATTTTAACAATATTTTTTTCAAATTGATTGAGTTGGCCGATACTTGGTGGAAGTCCATAACTAATATTATGGGTTAACCAGAAAAACTACTAGTTTGACTTAGTAAACTTCCACTATATTGACAAAATTATTGACATGTTTCGCTACACTGTAGCTTCTTCGGAATAAGTTTTACGAATGAGTGGTGACTAACAATTGCAATAATGTAAACCTCTAGGGTAATTAAATAATATAATAAAATAGGGGTAGGTAGATGATTTAATCAGGTACATTTGGGTTTTCCTAAAGCTTAAGATGAATATAATATTTTATTTTTACAAAGGGTTGTTATCAAACAAACTTTAATGAAGTAGAATTACTAGTAAAGCTTAAGATGCCTAAACTATTTTATTTTTACAAAGAGGTGTTAAACAAATTTAATAAGGTAGAATTACTAAGCTCTATTTGGTCATTAAGAAGTACGTTGGAGTTTTTAAGTTTATTTATTTCCATGGACTCTAGCAAATTCAATTTGACACCTTTATTTTCAATATGTAAAATTTTATAATTCGGATCAAAATTATGTTGATTTTCTACTAAATGGCAGGCATAATTAGAGTCTTGTTTATGTTTAATAAAGCTATTGTGATGTTCTTGTATCCTTTTACCAAAATTCCTACCAGTTTGGCCTATGTACGTCTTCGGACAGTCTTTACATGTTAATTTGTAAACACCGGATTTTTTATTTTTGTTTGTTTTTGTTTTACTATTTCTAATGAATCTGCCTAATGAATTATTGGTTTTGTAAGCAACGTTGATATCATGTTTATTTAAAAAATTGCCAATCTTTTTAGTAGGCTCTCCAACAAAAGTAATAAGGTTAAATTTTTTATTAGGGTCCCTGATGTGTGGATAAACTAAATCAATGGCTTTTTTGTATGTTTTTTTCTTTAAAATTTGATCAATTAGATTAGATGCATATCCATTATTAATAGCAATTTGTTTTATTATGTTCAACTCTTTCAAAAAATCTTCTTCATTTAAAGGGAAAGTTACAAGTCTATGAATCATGCTATGGAATGCTGCTAATTTATGTTGTATGGGGTGGCAAGAATTATTAGGTATTGTAGTATCTGTATGAGAGGGTTTGTGGTAGACAGACATAACTATAAAAACAGAAAATAATAAACATGTCTTCTCTGTCTACCACAAACCCTCTCATACAGATACTACAATACCTAATAATTCTTGCCACCCCATACAACATAAATTAGCAGCATTCCATAGCATGATTCATAGACTTGTAACTTTCCCTTTAAATGAAGAAGATTTTTTGAAAGAGTTGAACATAATAAAACAAATTGCTATTAATAATGGATATGCATCTAATCTAATTGATCAAATTTTAAAGAAAAAAACATACAAAAAAGCCATTGATTTAGTTTATCCACACATCAGGGACCCTAATAAAAAATTTAACCTTATTACTTTTGTTGGAGAGCCTACTAAAAAGATTGGCAATTTTTTAAATAAACATGATATCAACGTTGCTTACAAAACCAATAATTCATTAGGCAGATTCATTAGAAATAGTAAAACAAAAACAAACAAAAATAAAAAATCCGGTGTTTACAAATTAACATGTAAAGACTGTCCGAAGACGTACATAGGCCAAACTGGTAGGAATTTTGGTAAAAGGATACAAGAACATCACAATAGCTTTATTAAACATAAACAAGACTCTAATTATGCCTGCCATTTAGTAGAAAATCAACATAATTTTGATCCGAATTATAAAATTTTACATATTGAAAATAAAGGTGTCAAATTGAATTTGCTAGAGTCCATGGAAATAAATAAACTTAAAAACTCCAACGTACTTCTTAATGACCAAATAGAGCTTAGTAATTCTACCTTATTAAATTTGTTTAACACCTCTTTGTAAAAATAAAATAGTTTAGGCATCTTAAGCTTTACTAGTAATTCTACTTCATTAAAGTTTGTTTGATAACAACCCTTTGTAAAAATAAAATATTATATTCATCTTAAGCTTTAGGAAAACCCAAATGTACCTGATTAAATCATCTACCTACCCCTATTTTATTATATTATTTAATTACCCTAGAGGTTTACATTATTGCAATTGTTAGTCACCACTCATTCGTAAAACTTATTCCGAAGAAGCTACAGTGTAGCGAAACATGTCAATAATTTTGTCAATATAGTGGAAGTTTACTAAGTCAAACTAGTAGTTTTTCTGGTTAACCCATAATATTAATATTTTTTTCAACAAGCTGCCATTTCGTTCTCACGGCGAATAATGACGTAATATTCTAAGATCTAAAAGTACTCGTGACATCTCTAAAATGGTGTATCGCAAGACCCCTCTTTCCATTAAAAAAATTTTTTTCCAAGATGGCATCCAGCAGCCAGCTTGATTTTTCCGAGAGTCACTTGTGCACCAAAACATCATATTTTTGTACTAAGGTCAGTTGGGGTAAATGTAATAACGGGGCAAATGTAATAATTGCTATGTATTCTAACACAGGTAAAAATTTAAGAGTTTAGATTAGCTTTTATTACAGATGATATATTTCTGAACGCACTCCCAATTAGGTGTATGGTTCCTGTCAATTGTCAAAAAAAAATTGTCATTTTTCAAACAGCTGTAATTTTCGGTCATGAATTAGGTGCAACATTCCAAATTTTGTGCTGTGCAAAGGACCCGTAAAAATAAAGGTAGACAATTAAATTTTTGGTTTTAGGGTGGATTAAGTATATATTTTGACTGGCGTATTTTATATTTTTAATATGTGTTTATTTTTTTTCTAAATAAGCTTATCGCACATTTGCCCCCTTCAATGTGAAGTGCGGGGCTAATGTGTTATATTACATTAACCCCACATTTATCTGTATATCACACTTGCCCCATTTTGATTTCAGGGAAATGGTTCGTCATTACAAGCGCAAAACGCAGCCTAACAAAAAATATGATGATGGGAACCTGCAACAGGCATTACAGGAGGTTCGAGCTAAGCGTATGACAAAGTACCGCGCTTCCATAGCTTTTAACATCCCATATAGTACCCTCTATAGCCACGAAAAGGGTTTACGCGGAGTAAAAAGCTCTAGCAAGGGTAGAACATGTGCACTTACACCTGCAGAAGAACAAAAGCTGGTCCTTGGGCTTATAACCCTCGAAAAATGGGGATTTGGGTTAAGTCGGAAAGAAGTCCTTGAACTAGTCGCTAAATATGTCACCCAAAATAACATCAAAACCCCTTTTAAAAACAATGTACCAGGCCCAGATTGGTTCATAAATTTTAAAAAACGACACAAGTTAAGTTTAAAGATTCCACAGGCAGTCGAGTTTGCTCGCAAAAAGGCTACCGATCCTTTCGTGATATACAAATATTTCGATTTACTAGAAAAAACACTAAAAGACCTAGACTTAAGCGAAAAATCAAATCAGGTGTGGAACTTGGATGAAAGTTCTTTCTCCATTGATCCGTCCAAATGTAAAGTAGTAGGGTTAAAGGGAGTTGCTTGTTCCCGAACAGTAAGCTCCCCTGGCCGAGAGAACACCAGTGTCTTAATGTGCGCAAATGCTGCCGGTAATAAAGCACCACCGTTAATTATATTTAAAGGCCTTAACGTGTGGGATCAGTGGATGGCCCCTAAAGGAACCGGCTTTCCAGGTACAGTCTATGCTGCCAGCAAGAAAGGCTGGATGGAGTCAACAATATTTTTAAATTTTTTTAAGAAAACTTTAATACCTTGTTTTGGAAATGAGAGGCCAGTGTTAGTTATCTATGATGGCCACAGCACACACCTAAGTCTCGAGGTCATTGAAACAGCCCTGGCAGAACGTGTGACGATTTTAAAGTTGCCCCCTCACTGCAGCCATCTACTCCAGCCCCTCGATCTGTCGGTTTTTAAAGCTTTAAAGTCAAGATGGGACGAGAGGTTGGTGAGGTGGCAAAGACAGCATGTGGGGCAAAAACTTCCTAAAAAATTATTTGCGCAATATTTAGGCGAAACATGGCAATCGCTAGAAGACACCATAATTCAAAATGGATTTAAAAAAGGTGGGATAGTACCTTTTAATCGAAATGTTATTCCGAGAGAAAAGTTCTGCCCTGAAGCACTTAAAAGATGGGATCTCCATAATCAGTGTTCCGATCTTCCAGAGCATGTAACGGCGGACAGTTCTGAAACGGACCAAGAAGGCGTTGCTTCGACTTCCGCATCTGTGCCATCTGATTCAACTTCTGCATCTGTGCCACCTGAGAATTTGGTTACATTTGAGTCGCTTCTACTCTCTACTGTCAAGCAAAAAAGACCTAATGAGAAGCTTCCAAGAAAAAAAGTAGCCGCTGGTGCTGAAATAATAACCAACGAAATTCTTTCTTTGAAGTCCCCTCCTGTGAAACGCTTAAATAAAAAAAGGGAACAGACTGATAGTTCTTCAGACTCGAATGATCAAGACCCAGGAGACTTCTCTGTCCAGGACTCCGACAGCGATAATGAATTTTTAGCCAACTTACTAAATCCTTCTCCAGAACCTACGGATGTAATAGAGCAAGTTCTAGAGGTCAACAAATGGGTGCTTGTTGAGTACGCCACAAAAAAAACCAAGAAACACTTTGTCGGCCAAATAATTGAACGGGATGGGATAGACTGGGTAATTAAATTTTTGCGACCAAAAGGTATTAAGTTTATATCACCTCCAGTAGATGATATTGACACTGTTGAAGAAAGTAACATTATTAAAGTGCTTCCAGAACCGATCGTTGACCGAAGGGGCATAATTTCGTTTAATATAACCTTTTCTGGGTTTAACATAATATAAAATAAGTTAAAATACCTAAACTTAATGTAAGAGTAATTTTAACTAGTTTTTTACCTGTTCCTCTTATGCATAAATAAAAATTATATTTTTGTATTTTCACTTTTTAGCGTATTATTTTAAAACCCTAAAATTAAAGCTCTTAGAAAAACATTAAAAAATATTACAAACAAACTGTTCTATTTAAAAAAATCCATTCTTTCACAATAACCCCATCCCAAAAGTGTATACAATGCTTATGAGAGAGCAGAGACCATTATTACATTTGCCCCAGTAGGAGGGGCAAGTGTGATACAACAACATAGTTTAAAAAAAAAATGCGCAAATTATCAGAAAAAAAAACGAATAAAAAAAAACACTCAGAGGTGTTCAATAAACATACCACGGTACATAATTTTATTTTTTTGGAATTTTAGATGTTTTTGGTTTTCAAATTATCGGTCAATAAAGTGTCACTATGCGAATTCTATAACACACTTACCCCAACTGACCTATTACCATATACCAACTTTCAATTTTCTAAATGTAACGATTCAATAATTAAGAGGGGAGACATTAAAGAGCCGCACTGGATATATGCAGCATAACCGTCCTATTCTAAATTAAATTCTAGTATTAAATAATAATTAAAAATGGCTATATATATTATTTTTGTTTTACTTGGGTAATAAGTTTAAATAGGTGCTTACTAGTACTACTCTTACCAGTACCTACTTAGTAATTATGTTAAAAATTGTAATATATGTTTATTATTATATTAGATATTAGGTTCCTTACTAGTTTTTTTATTGGTACCATGTTATAGTTTTTGGTGAAGAATTAATAAAAACGTTCTTTTCCCTATTTTTTATTAATTTTTATTACTCGGCCGAGCAGTGAATAGAAAACCAGTACCGAGTACTTGTTACTCAGTAAAATATTGGCCGAGCACCGAGTACACGGCCTACTCGGTGCAGCCCTAATTTATTAGTACAACGTTCTAATGTTTCATAAGAAAAGCAGCAGTGGGACTCTGCGTCGTTATAGTAATCTACTATAGCTTTCTACTATAGAAATCTATTAGCGTTTTCTACTATCGTCAAATGTGCAACTCTGTTTAGTTGTAGAAAATGATCGGGTATCTTCGGAACTCGCCAAAGGGTAACTGTCTGAGCTAAAAACATTGCGGAAATTCTAGGGATTTTTAATTTTATAACTAGAAGTTTTGGACAGAAGAAAAAGTTTGGTTATATTTATGTTCAAAAGCATAGTAGAGTTGGGAGATATAGTGATTTTTCGATATCTGTTAAAATAGAGATGGTGATTTAAGAATAGCCGTTATTTTTAACGGTGATTTTTCACTACAGCGATTTTTATTTTTAAGGCGAAAAGGAGCAGCATAGTTGCTTTTACAAGACTGATATTCGATATAAATATTGAATAATGCAGCTACAATTGGAAGTAAAATTATAAGTTGATTTGGTTAGTAAGTTATTAGGGTAAAAATAGTATTTTTTCGAAACGCCCAGTGCCAGAAGCGTAGCGAATATTAATCGAAAATGGCCTTTATTCTTGATTTTTGCGCTAGATTAAGTTAAAAATATTACATTTTTTCCGAAATTAGAATTATAATGCTTTTGGTAATTTTGAGTATAGGTATACCTGAAAATGTTTTTATGACGCTGAATTTAAATACGACAATAAATTAATAAAATTATAATCTCTTAGATACTTTTCAGATTTGAAATTAACCATCTAAAACTGCAAAAAAATCCCATTTAATAGCTTAAAATTGAGGGCACACTGAGTCTAAAGGAGATTATAAAATACTTAATAACCCACAACATAAATAACAAAAGAATTATAAACAATAGTATAAGAAAATATAATCAAAAAAAAACATTCCCTTTTATATCTAGCTATGTCCTGCAGTTGGACTCTGCGTCGATAGAAAACTACTATTGCTTTCTACTATAGAAATCTATTCGCGTTTTCTACTAAAGAAAATTTGCAACTCTATTTAATTGTAGACTAATGATCGGGTATCTTCGGAACTCGCCAAAGGGATAACTATCGGAGCTAAAAACATTTGTGAAAATTCTAGGGATTTTAAATTTTATAACTAGAAGTTTTGGATAGAAAGAAAAGTTTGGTTATATTTAATGTTCAAGGTTCATGTTCAAAAGTATTTTACCCTTTACCTAAGTTCAACTTTTTCAGTTTTTCCATGTGCCATCCAAAGCCCTTCTAGAACTAGTAACACCTAAGTACAGCTTATACAATATCACACCTACCTAAAAGTTAAATAGGGGCGCACCCAGGATTTTGTCTCAGTAGTAGTTTGTAGGAGTGTTTCAGGAATCACGCGATTTGGTGGATTTTTCAATTATTAGTGCACTTTTTTAATTTGTGTGTGTCTAGGATGTTAGTGTAGGGGTAACTGCCCCCCCCCCCCCCCCACGCTACGCCGCTGAAGTTAAACACCGCAACGCAAGTCGCAACGTCATCAGCCGAGAACTTACTGCCGCTGTCGACTGGTGACGTTGCGGTGTTGTAACTTAAAGAAGGTCCTCACCTCACGGGCAGAAGAAGCGGAACAGCGGACAGGAACTTCGTTTGTTAAACATGGCAGAATTCAGCTAATCATATAACGAAGCGCCTCTCCGCTGTTCCGCTTCCTCCGCCCGTGAGGACCCACTTTTACGGCGTTACTAGTTCTAGAATCTTTGGCTATTTATTTGGATATTTTTATTTCTGGATGAGTTTCAGCGAAGTTGATCAAATAAAGCCAGTGTTCACTTCTTACGCGCATTTTACTACAAAGATACTTTTTGTTTGTTGCTTATTTAAAACTATTTAGTAAAAAATGTATGTATTTCGATCTCAAAATTTTCAACTGAGTAATTTGTATCCAAATTATAAGCAAAGTGCATAAAAGCAAAGTAAGGAGCTTTTACTGGTCCTTTTTATTTTTTATAAGCTCTGCACTTAGGACAATTTGTGGTTATATCTAATGCCAGAGTGAAAATGCTCAAAACTTTGGGACTCAGACTCATTAGGAATAATCTTAAACATATGACCTCTAAAGCCTTCGTTCACCGAACACCGAACCGGCAGTGCTCTGATCCAAAAACATGTAAACAACTTGATCCATAACCTCACAAAACCGATAACTACAGCATTGGCGATGTCGTTTCAAGACGACAAGATGGCTGTCACATAATCGACTTCGAAACATACGCAGAGTACGAAACGATCGTTCCTTTTCTACAAATAGAATTCTATGACATCGTGGAGTCCCACTGCAGCGTTAGCGATGTCGCTTTCGTTTCAAGACGACAATATGGCTGCCACATAATCGACTTGGAAACCTACGCGGAGTACGAAACGATCGCTTCGTTTCTACAAATAGAATTCTACGACATCGCGGAGTCCCACTGCAGAAGTGCATGACTAATATTTACATGCTTGAATTTGAAATTAAAGTAATTAGGATGTATATTGAGGTAACAGTACCTAAAGTATAATTTTAATACATATCTGTCATTCAGTATATAACTTTTTTGTCATAAAAAATAATAATTATTCTTGACAAAGTTGAAGCTTATTTAGTAATAAAATATTTAAAATTGAGTCAAACCAATATTAAACATACCTAAAATATATTAAAACTTAAGTCTGGAATAAAGAATTTTAAAATAGAACGGAAATTAGATATTTAACACACACAAAAGTACATATTAGTGCAAGGGGAAAATAAAGCTTAGTTAGAATAGTAAATGCGCTCACAGAATATCATTTTTTTACTCCCAGTAGCACATGAAATGATAACAGTAAATAAAAATGTGTAAGTCAAAAGGCATACTAAACCAGAGAAAAATAGCCGTCATTGTTGAAGACTTCTTTTTAATTTGGTTAGATCTAGGTACATATTATAGGTAGCTAAGAAGAAATAAAAATACAACAGAGGGTTAAAACCATTGAACTCCATCTACGAACAATGGTTCTTTCTTCTTCTTTCTTCACCTGTTATTGGCCCTCGTCCATGGGACAGGTTGACCAGCTCTCCACCCGGTCCGGCGCTTAACCAGAGCCCTAGCAACCCTTAGGGATGGCTTACACGTTACCCAGTTTGGGTGGTAATTCCCTTAGAATCTCCGATTTGTCGGGTATGTACCCTCGGAGATTCCGAATACAAACAATAACAATGATAAAAAATGACAAAACGTCAATGTTTTCGGTTTGGCACAGTTGAGGTTATGGAGTTTCCCGCCTCTGGTAGAGTCTATTGCGCATGGCCTTTTCTTTAAGCCACACTTCCGCCCTACGCTCCTCCCACAACAAGACATGGCCGTCACATGTCCACCTTGTGTGGATGAAAAAACGCAGCACGAACAGGGATTTTAGGCCTCATCGCTCACCCCCCTTGGATTTGGTAAAGACTCCCCTCAACAGGCCGTGGAGCTTCCCTTCGTATTCCGTCACAAAACACTCTACTCACCGCTTCTAGGCGATCTAACCCGAAATCTAACTATGTAGTCGACCGAGAGATGTTAACGCAACGGAAGCCAAAGGCAAACTCCGAACAATGGTTAAAACTGAGTGTCTTACGGATAACGTAGTGGCTATATGTCCGCCGGCGGTAGGTTACAATTAGACTTAGAATTCCGCCGCACGGCGGACTCATTCAAATAATAAGGACTTATCCGCCGTAAAAATTATAGTGCGGCGGAACGCAATGGTTGATAATTCATTTTCCGCCTTTCGACGGATTTTACTGCATAGTAGCTAAGATCCGCCGACAAAATTTTGACAAGCTTTATAATTTATACTTATATCTACACGGTGTCCCATATAAGAATGCACACTACAGGGATCTCGTAAACCAGAAGAGATACAAAGATGATTAAATTAGAGAAAAGTTGCGCTTTGCTGAACCCTTCAAAGTCGCGATTCGAAATCTAAAAAAATCCTATTACTTCCGAAGATATTTGGGAAAAACCGAATTTTCCCGATTTGGTTTTTATTTTTTTCTGACTCTATTTAAAAAGATATGACAAAATAAATTTCACATTTTCATTGCCACTTTTTCTGCTCTACAAGCCGGCGTTCTTAGATTTTCAATACGACGTTTCGTTTCTTCGCAACCATCATCAACTTCATTTTTTTAAATAGTCGAAAAATTTTGTTTTATTCCAGAAAATTCATATTTTTATTATAAATCCCACGACATACCGCTTCTTACATTTATCCGACGTTTCGGACGAAAAAATCATCATCAATATTATTTGATGATTATTACGAAGGAACGGAACGTCGGATCAAAAATATAATTACGTTGTCAAGTAGAGGAGAAAAAACTACATGGGAATGTGGATTTTATTTTGACCTGTCTTCTTTTGTGAAATCAGAAAAAAATTAATTGCCAAAATTTATGTTTAAAATTTCAACAATTTGTAGATTTTTTTTTGATTCTACTGTAAGAGATAGATTAAAATAAATTTTACATTTGTATTTTCGTTTTTCTCCTCTACAACATGACGTCATTCAATTTTTGATTCTACGTTTTGGCTTTTCTCGACCATTATCAACTTTTTTTTAACTGTTTTAAAATAAAATTTTCCGATAATTTAAAAAAAAGTTGATAATGGTCGAGAAAAGCCAAAACGTAGAATCAAAAATTGAATGACGTCATGTTGTAGACGAGAGAAACGACAATAAAAATGTAAAATTTATTTTAATCTATCTCTTACAGTAGAATCAGAAAAAATCTACGAATTCTTGAAATTTTAAACATAAATTTTGGCAATTAATTTTTTTCTGATTTCACAAAAGAAGACAGGTCAAAATAAAATCCACATTTCCATGTAATTTTTTCTCCTCTACATGATAACGTAATTCGATTTTTGATCCGACGTTTCGTTCCTTCGTAATAATCATCAAATAATATTGATGATGATTTTTTCGTTCGAAACGTCGGATAAATGTAAGAAGCGGTATGTCGTGGGATTTAGAATTAAAATTAGAATTTTTTAGGAATAAAACAGAATTTTTCGACTATTTAAAAAAATTAAGTTGATGATGGTTGCCAAGAAACGAAACGTCGCATTGAAAATCTAAGAACGCCGGCTTGTAGAGCAGAAAAAGTGGCAATGAGAATGTGAAATTTATTTTGTAATATCTTTTTAAATAGAGTCAGAAAAAAATAAAAACGAAATCGGGAAAATTCTGTTTTTCCCAAATATCTTCGGAAGTAATCGGATTTTTTTAGATTTCGAATCGTGACTTTAAAGGGTTCAGCAAAGCGCAACTTTTCTCTAAGTTAATCATCTTTGTATCTCTTCTGGTTTACGAAATCCCTGTAGTGTGCATTCTTATATGGGACACCGTGTATATATATAACACTCCAAATTTACAAGTTGTTTTACCCACAAATTTTTAGATCAGCGCTAAAAGATGAGGTGAGGAGTTGTGAAATACGTTCTCGGACAGGTTTGTTCAGTTTTGGGTTTCAGCAGTATTTTTTTCAAAATTTTTGATCTATCTTTGTTGAGTTTTTACTGTCAGGTAGTAATAACACAGAAGGTCTTGTCAGGTAGTAATAACGTTCTCGGACAGGTTTGCTCAGTTTTCGGTTTCATCAGTATCTTATTTAATAAAATGTCAGTTGGATGCGGTGTTGATAAAATTTTATACCAACACGAATCATGCAGTCGCAGTAAAAAACTCAAGAAAGATAGATAAAAAATTTTGAAAAAATACTGCTGAAACCTAAAACTGAGCAAACCTGCCCGAGAACGTATTTAACAGCTCCTCACCTCACCTTTTAACGTTGATCTAAAATTTGTGGGAAAAACATCTTGTAAATTTCGAGTGTTATTTGTTTATATAGATATATAAATTATAAAGCTTGCCAAAATTTTGTCGGCGGATCTTAGCTACTAAGCAGTAAAATCCGTCGAAAGGCGGAAAATGAATTATCAACCATTGCGTTCCGCCGCACTATAAATTTTACGGCGGATTAGTTCTTATTATTTGCATGAGTACGCCTTGCGGCGGAATTCTAAGCCTAACTGTAACCTTCCGCCGGCGGACATATAGCCACTATCCCTATAGATAAAGAGCCACTTGAATCACGAATTTTGACACATCTAACCCGACATCTAACTATTTTCGAAACAAATACAGAGTTGAACAAGTACCTACTGTGGACAAGAGCCCCAAAATTAAATGTCCGGAACACGACCAAGTTGGCGACACGGACACTAAACGTCCGGCCGGACATTTTTCATTTCTCCCAAAACAGATATAAAAATAGTTTGTTTTGTTTTTTTTTTCCGTTGGAAATAATTTTGCTATTTTTTAATACTTGTTAGGTCTTGGTAAAAATTAAAAAAAAAATGAACTCTCTGTTCAAATGTACCCCATAATAACTCTTTATCATAGTATTAGATAGTATAGTACAATCAATACTATATAACTATCTGTAAGGTATGCATGAAATATGAGTTGTTGCGTGATTTTTTCTGTCAGGTCATTTTAAACAGAGTTTAGTAAATGTTAAAAATGCAGTAAACTGGTATTTGTAGTATTCACGAGAATATGCACCAGTTAAATGAAAACCATTATTTTGCTTTTTTATGTTATTATTCACAGAAACACCTAAGAGCAGGCGCGGCCCGTGAAATTTCAAAGTTGCATATCTCTGTTGCTACTTATGGGACCCACACCAAATTCAGGTTTTTTAATAGTGAGCCTACTAGGAATGTTTTGGTACCGAAAAAAAATATTTTGCAATTTGCGAAAAAAAGTTGATTTTTTGAATTGACCCACCTGGGTAAAAAATTAACACGCTTAGATACCTTATTTATTATTTTTTCTAAACAAATTTTACATCATTTTGTCGACAATTCTTAAATTTTAAGAGAAAAAAATGTGTTAGTAGAAAGTTATAGTCATTTGAATTTTTTCAACCGAAAAATAATTTAAATTTTCGGTTGCAAAAAATTCAAATGACTATAATTTTCTACTAACACATTTTTTTCTCTTAAAATTTAAGAATTGTCGACAAAATGATGTAAAATTTGTTTAGAAAAAATAATAAATAAGATATCTAAGCGTGTTAATTTTTTACCCAGGTGGGTCAATTCAAAAAATCAACTTTTTTTCGCAAATTGCAAAATATTTTTTTTCTTTACCAAAACATTCCTAGTAGGCTCACTATTAAAAAACCTGAATTAGGTATGGGTCCCATAAGTAGCAACAGAGATATGCAACTTTGAAATTTCA
This sequence comes from Philopedon plagiatum, assembly GCA_963971165.1. NCBI lineage: Eukaryota > Metazoa > Arthropoda > Insecta > Coleoptera > Curculionidae > Philopedon > Philopedon plagiatum. Next base: position 44,845,995 of record OZ020191.1, on the reverse strand, counting down.
CGGGCCGCGCCTGCCTAAGAGTAGGCAAGTTCTTGACTACTCTGCTTTAGAGTTTCAGACACTCTATTAGCAACGCTGTTTTGTCAGTTAGTCTGTTCCATGCAGAACTCACAAACTACTGGACTGAGCTAAAATCATTTTTACGGAGGTTTAAGACTGACGTTGCCGAAAAATAGATTCTTCAATATGAACTACTAGTGGGGTATCAATGTAGGAGTCTTATTGAGCAGATTTATAGTAATCAAGTATATGTTAAACTTTAAAAAATATATGTATCTACCCACGAAAAATGATAAAAACTCTATAAATTATAAACTGTAACTTCAAAATTAATAAATGAACAAAGAAATGAGAAATAGGAAATATCAGAAAGATGTCTTTTCATTAAAAAAAAACAGTTTTAGGCTCTTCATTTAAATTAGCCCTCAGTAACACAATTCGCACACTGTCTGTGAATACGCTAGGTTAACTTTCATTTATTTAGTTATTAAAAACAGTTAAACAAGCGATTTTTTATTACAACTGGTCGTTTAATTGTTGTTTTGTAGATTTAACATGAATTTCTTAAAAACCGTTTTTAAGGAGATACAAAATCCAGCCGGACCCGGACGTCCGGTGTTGTGACCCGACTGGCCGAACTATGTACGTCACAGAAAAATAAAGGGTACGTTGGCACTGTTGGCAGCAGGCGCGGCCCGTGAAATTTCAAAGTTGCATATCACTGTTGCTACTTATGGGACCCATACCAAATTCAGGTTTTTTAATAGTGAGCCTACTAGGAATGTTTTGGTAAAGAAAAAAAAATATTTTGCAATTTGCGAAAAAAAGTTGATTTTTTGAATTGACCCACCTGGGTAAAAAATTAACACGCTTAGATATTTTATTTATTATTTTTTCTAAATAAATTTTACATCATTTTGTCGACAATTCTTAAATTTTAAGAGAAAAAAATGTGTTAGTAGAAAGTTATAGTCATTTGAATTTTTTGCAACCGAAAATTTAAATTATTTTTCGGTTGAAAAAATTCAAATGACTATAACTTTCTACCAACACATTGTTTTCTCTTAAAATTTAAGAATTGTCGACAAAATGATGTAAAATTTGTTTAGAAAAAGTAATAAATAAAATATCTAAGCGTGTTAATTTTTTACCCTGGTGGGTCAATTCGAAAAATCACCTTTTTTTCGCAAATTGCAAAATATTTTTTTTCTTTACCAAAACATTCCTAGTAGGCTCACTATTAAAAAACCTGAATTTGGTATGGGTCCCATAAGTAGCAACAGAGATATGCAACTTTGAAATTTCACGGGCCGCGCCTGGTTGGCAGTATACGTCCGTTCCATCCATAATTTTATGTCCTTAGCTAGATGTGAAACAATCACTACTCAAGATTTCTTTAGATCCTCGCGTTTTAAGTTTCTGTCTATTTTTTGCTTTAAATTAAAAACAATACTCTAAAATATAATTTCTCATACAGCTGAGGCTTGTACTATCGAATTCAGAAAAGCTTTTTGGACGTCTACGTACAGGGTTGTATTTGTATTTACAATATTAGGTGCACTGATATACAAAGTGAATGAGTATTATTCGTTAAAAAATATTTTGATTTAGTTTTTTCATATATTAAATGCCATTGATATATAACTTGATTTTGTGAAAAAAGTTCCGTGCAAAAGATTTTGGAGATTTTTTTATGTATGTTTTCTGTTGTAGTCCTTCTTATTTTTTTATTTTTATTTTTGGCGTACTGGGACACTTTTGTTCGAGTCAATATTTAGTATTTATTAGAATATTTATTATTATCATGGATCTATAGAGCACGCACTGGTGGTAGTAGTGAAACGGGTCTCGCCTGATGGACCATCACATGGGGGGATACCCTGGGCAGAGGAATGAGTAATAAAAATGCAAATAATGGCACCTCCCGGAGACCGGATATTGACGATACAAATGAAAAGTCGGAGAATATCAGGAATCAGATTGCAAAGCTGACCAATAGAAATACTGCTAGTGTCAATGATGTGGTCTCTTTGATGTCCCAGGAGGTGATTCTTTTACTGGATCAGAAGAGCGAATTTCATGGATTACTGTCTGAAATTAGGGATAAGCAAAGGGAAAGGGTAGATAAACTCGAAAGTGAAGTTGTGGACTTGCAAAATAGAGTATCTGAAATGGAACAGGTATCCAGGTATGTGGAAGGTAATATGCCCCGGTCGGCTCTTGATTCAGAGAAGTTTCTCACTGAGTCAAGGGAAAGCCAGATGAGAGTGAGGAATATCGTTGTATTTAATGTTCCTGAAAGTCCTTCAGTGGATTCAAATGAAAGAAAAGATCATGATAGATCACGTTTTGTGAGAGTTTTGGAAAGATTGGAAGTTGGCATAGATGTGAGCTTTAGAGTTGTGATGATTGGCCGACCGGGTTGGGGACCAAGACCGATGAAGATTTTGTTTTCTGATTCCTCTCTTGTTCCTCGATGCATGAAAAATAAGCATAAGTTGAGAGGTTCTAATATAGGATTTAAGCCGAAAAATGTTTTAAAAAATGTATGAAGAGCTAAACGAGAGGAAGCGAAATGGGGAAGCGGATCTTGTTTTGCGCTATAATAGGGGAGCTCCAGTTCTGTTAAATCTAGGAATAGTACACCGGGGGGAGACCTCTCTTAGTCACGAAGAATGAAATGATAGGCACGCCTTATTGCCATTGCGGGTTTATTGCCAGAATGTGGGTGGTATGCGTTCCAGGTTGGAGCAGTTTAGACAAGCAGCGATTTCTACTCATTATGACATTATAATTATCGTTGAGTCGTGTCTGTGTGAGGAGATCTGTCCTGCGGAGTTACAGGTTCATAGTTATAATGTTTTTCGTGCGGATCGCTCGGTGAACAGTAGCGCGAAAGAGCGAGGGGGCGGAGTGCTAGCAGGTTAAATTCATGCAGAATAGAGTTTGATGAAGTAGCAGTTGAACACCTTTATATATTGGTACAATTACGAGAGGGAGATCTTATTATTGGAGGAGTTTACATACCGCCATAGTCTGGAATTGAGAAGTATATTGCTCACTGTGAAATTTGGAGTTTGTCAGTAAAGGGTTTCCAAGTGCTAAGTTTTTTGTGTTCGGTGACTATAACTTGCCGGAGGTTGAATGGGGCAGTGATGGGTTGGGTCTGACTCTTCAGTGCCCGGCTCATTCCCATGCAGTGCGAGTGGCTGAGAGTTCCGCCTTCCTTAATCTATATCGGACTAATAACATTCCGAACAACCGTAATGTTTTCTTGGATCTGGCGTTTAGCCACTACGATCACTTAAATGTCAGTGTTGCTATCGATGTATTGTTTCCTTCGAGTATTCGTCATGTTCCGTGTGTTTTTGAATTGATGATTTGAGGTATGATGAGTACTACTGGAATTATAAGAATGCTGATTTCGCGGCTATGAATGGCTTTTTTGCATCGGTTGACTGGAGGGGTATGTTGGACCGGGTTCCTGATGTCAACCATGCAACAGAGCTAATTTATGATATATGGTATTGTGGTATACAATTGTATGTTCCGCGCAGGCGCGGTTTCAACAAATTTTCCAAAATGGTTTAGTCCGGATTTAAAGAGACTTATAATTGACAGACAAATAGCACGTAAAGATTACAAGCAAACCGGCCTTCCTTGCTATTACAGTAGATTCATCTCTTTAAGAGATAGATGTAAATTACTCACTGCAAGATGCTATTCTCATTATTTGTACATGATTGTCATTTATTAATAGCAACAGAGCATCATTTGGCCTACCATCAACTATGAACACGGACAACGCGGTTGCTACTAAGGGGCAATATATTGCTAACCTTTGTGCCGAGTACCTTGCACGTGTGAGAGTCAGGTTCCGACGCCCGATTACAATCCAAATACTAAGTGTTATGCGTCTCTGCGGCCTATTCTGGTGTCGGAAATATATGATAAAGTTTTCCATCTGCCGGATAAACTTTCTAGTGGGCCTGATGAAATACCGAATTATTTAAGACCCCGCGTCTGCACGATATCTGGGGCTTTTGCCATTGTTTTCAATAAATCACTAGATGTGGGGGTTCTTCCTGCGTCGTGGAAAGAGAGTTTTCTTATTCCAGTACACAAATCTGGTGACAGGGAGAACTTTGCGAACTATCGTAGTACCTGCAATCAATCTAGTATACCCTAGCTGTTTGATTCATTGGTGCGTGAGCAACTCGCTTGACTCTGTAGTGGGGTTATTGTTGAGCAGCATCATGGATTTTCAAAGAATACATCTAATTTAATGGTCTATGTATCGGAACTACTGGATGCTTTGGAAGAGAATTCTCAGGTAGATGCAATTTACACTGATTTTTCCAAGGCGTTTGACGGAGTCGATCATAGACTTCTACTAGCTAAATTGTCTACTATGGGCTTCAGTCGTTCTCTTGTTCAGTGATTGGGTAGTTATTTAAGGGACCGTGTATACAAAGTAAAAGTCTGTAATGTTCTCTCGAAGGGTTTTGTAGCAGTGTCAGGAGTCCCCCAGGGTGCGCACTGTTTCCATCTACTGTTTAACTTGTTTGTGAATGATATTGAGGAGTTCATAGCTGAGAGTGAATTTTTAATGTTTGCTGAAGATTTAAAGATATATAGGGTAATTAATAATAGTAATGATGTGTGCTCTTTGCAGAATGATGTCACCAGATCTGTGTGGGCGAATGCGAATGGCTTGCAATTGAATATAGGTAAATGTTATGCCATGAGTTTTTATTGCAGATTGAAAAAGGCTGACTACAGCATTGATGGTGTGGCTCTGAATAGAGTTGATAATGTGTGGGCCCTCGGAGTGATTTTAGATTGTAGCCTGACATTTGTGGAGCAGGCCAATGCTGTTGCTACCAAGGCGTCAAAGTTGCTGGGCTTTATGTCTAGGAACTGCGGTGATTTTTCTTTGTTTTCTTTAAGATGGTTATACTGTGCGTTAGTGAGATCTATAATGGAATGTTCTACGGTGGTGTGGTCTCCATATTATAAAGTCCACAAATACTGTTTGGAGAGAGTGCAAAATAGATTCCTGAAACTTTGTGCACGAAAGATGAATATGATAGTTCAGAATCATGAATACAGTATCAGTAGGAATAATGTACGCCTCGATCTCTTGTCACGTAGAACAATAATATTTGATGTGGTTTTTCTTGGAAAGTTGCTAAGGGGTCTTATTGTAAGCCCTGATTTACTGTGTAAAATTCATATTAGTGTGCCCATAAGACCCCTTAGAAATCACTTGATTTTTAATGTTGGTTTGCATTCGCCCGTAGTGAGAGCCATGCGCTTTGGTAATCATCATAATGACTTGGATATTTTTTCGAATTCCCTTGCTTCTCTTAAAAGGAAGGTAAGGAACGTTCTGGTCAATGCATGATTGTTAGTCTTTAGTTTTATTTTGTTGTATTTCCTTTCAGTCTTGCTAGCTGATGTGATCAGTTAGTTGTTTATTGTTGTCGATGGTTCCGTTAGTATTATATTGTTATTGGATTTAGATGGAACTGTTCACATTTATCAAAATGGGTTGTGCCCGTTTATATTACAAATAAAATAAAATAAATAGAAGTAAAATTTCTTACAAAATTTGATAAGAGATGTAATTGATACCTGAGATAAGCTGTGCAAATGAGAGTGGTGTTTCAATATATTATTTGTAATTGTATATAACTACAAGATACTTAGATGGTAATTTTAGTATCTATTTAGATATATTTGTAGGTACATTATTATTTTGACATACATTAATAAAAACAATTTTCACTCGGAATGGGTAATTGAAAAGCTCGGAGCGATTGTACTGTTTTGAGAGAAAATTAATTTCTAGAAAATTCTGTTGAAACTCCCTCTAAGTACTTATTTTACTATTTGCCATGTCATTTAGAAATATCTACTAAACTTACTTTGGAACTCTACAATGTTGCCATTCGAACTACCTCTTTATTCAAACTTTTACTAAAGTGGGTTTAGAAGTTAAATATCTCCTAAGAATTTTTTAATACTCTTTAATCTATAGAAACATATTTATTTTCAAACGTGTTCCTAAGTTATTTGATGAATCAATAAATAAAATAATTACAAAAACTTATTATTATGTACTTCCTTAGAAAGAGTCTTGAATAAACAGTGCTAAGCAATATAATTCAAATACTTACTAAAATATTTTTTGACTATAATGGGCTTACTAAGTTTTCTAAATAACGTTTTTTTATGTTTAGCGGAAAGAAAGCATTCTTTAGGATACAACTGGCATCCTGAATGTTTACGATGTGAAGAATGTGGTAAAAGACTTAACCCAGGACAGCATGCTGAACACAAAGGGGTGCCTTATTGCCATGTTCCTTGCTATGGTGCTTTGTTTGGACCCCAATTGTTTGGTCATGGTACTAGGGTGGAATCTCATAAAAGTTTTGGTCAACAAAAAGAATCTCCTAAGTTAGGCAATAAACCAATTTTACCTCGGTCAACTTTAGAGTCTAAAATCAAAGTAAGCGCTCCTACTTGTTATGTATAAACATTCTACATATTCTTATTATTATTAGATCTATGTACAGGGTTACTCATTATATTTTGACACCCACCTACAGTTCTTATTACAAGTTATAGAAAAAACTTTAAATACAAAAGTTTTAGGGTTTTTCACGTATTATATTTTGGTAATAGCGGAAATAAAAAATCGACTTTACAACATTGAAAAAATTAATTGAGTCTTATTTTTTTAAATGGAACACCCTGTATATTATTAGCTCAAATGAAAGATCTCTTTGTTCTGATTTCAAATATATATAATTTGTTGGCATTTGGTTCAGCCACGTTTGAAATATTTGAGTTTATAACTTATTTTTCCACAATTGGAGATCATCAGTCATTAAAGTTTGTTGCTTTAATATAATCAAGTTGCCTCGAAAACGTATTGTTGTAGTTTAAATAAAGAATTTTTTTAAACTCAAATATTTCAAAAGTGGCTGAACCAAATGCCAACAAATTATATATATATTTGAAATCAGAACAAAGAGATCTTTCATTTGAGCTAATAATATACAGGGTATTCCATTTAAGAAAATGTGACTCAATTAATTTTTTCATTGTAAAGTCGATTTTTTATTTCCGCTATTACCAAAAGATACTACGGGAAAAAAACCTAAAACTTTTGTATTTAAAGTTTTTTTCTATAACTCGTAATAAGAGTTGTAGGTGGGAGTCAAAATATAATGAATAACCCTGTACATATAAATCTATTTTGTGTAGTTTTAAATTGCGAGTCTTGTATACTTAGGCCAGTTGCCAAGTATTTTGTGATGAAAGAAATTCCGGGAATAAATTGTATTCCATTAAGTGATTTCTTAGGATGGTACCAAAAATTCCTTAGGCTTCTCCCTCGAGAGAAGCCGGTCGACGGCCGCTCTTTCCAGAGGGGTAAAAGGGCCAAAAATTAGTTTTTATGATTTTGTCTCTTGTCTATTAACTTTATGTTCAAAAATTTAAAGAATGTTTGGAGGTTTTTCGTCACATTAATATTTCTCGATATAATGATATTTAAAATTTAAATAAACTTGATTGACCCCTACTCCAACAAACCTAAAATTTAAAAACTGGGTAAATTTTACTATACAGCGGATCCAGAAACCATCTTAACAAATGAGAAACTGTTTTATTTTTGACTTTACAGAAAAAAGGTATTCTTCATAAAAGTTGCGCTTGTTGATAAAATAACCCTCAAATCAAAAATTTTGACCCAGCATATACGGGGTGTCAAAAAAAGTAAAAACTATAAATGCCGTAGAAGGAAAACTAATCTTATTAAATTTTAATTGCAAACTACAATAACGTAAGAATATGTCGTCCAGAACTGAAAAGTGATCGAATTTGAAATTTCACAAAATTGTAGGGCCCTACTTTTTTCGAGAAAATATTACTGGTTAAATTTACTTGAACTTTTTAACTACCACTGGATATAAGAAACACACTTTGGTTCCAACATGGCGGAGCTCCATGTCACAGCTCTGCAATAGTGACAGAATTTTTAAACAGGACATTTCCACGGGTAGATTGGACGGTCAGAAATTGCTTGGCCACCAAGGTCCCCAGATATATCTCCCCTAGATATTTTCTTATGGGGATTCTTAAAAAATATATATATATGTATATGTCCACAGACCTTTCGAAGTCATAAACTATTTAGAGAGAATTATCAGAGAATGTGTCCAAGAAATTTCACCTCAGATGGTGGGAAATGCAGTGGCGGAATTTCCACGATGTACAATGGAAAGAAACGGTGGTCATGTTTAAGCTTAGTGTAGTATTTCATAAAATGTTATTGTTGTTTATTTTGGTAATATGTTATTTAAGGCACACATATTTTAAAACACTTTTTTAAAAAAATTTAAAGGTACATATGAATAACCATAAAGTAATGTTGTCATATTTCATATTCGATACTTTTCAGTTCTGGACGACACATTCTTACGTTATTATGCTTCGCAATTAAAAAAAAAGATAGTTTTCCTTCTATGGTTTTTACTTTTTTTGATATTCCGTATATGCTGGGTTAAAACTTTTGATTTGAATGTTATTTTCTCAACAAGCAGAACTTTTTATGAAGAATAACTTTTTTCTGTAAAGTTAAAAATAAAAAAGTTTCCCATTTGTTAAGATGGTTTCTGGACACTGTGTATATCCTATAAAAAGAAACCGTATTTAAAAAAAAAACGTAATAGATGGCGTAAAATTAATCAAGTTACGACAAAGTTGAACCTCGCGCACCGAAGGTTTCGCCTAATGATGTGTATTTTAGTCAAAACAGTAATAAAAGTAATGATTTTCTTGAATTTTTAGCATACAGTGGGACAGTGGTTAGTAACTAGCAGTTATGGTATATTTTTACTATTATGTTATCACAAAAATAGCGTTTCCAGCATCAGGTAAAACGGAAATGTCAGGGAATGCAAAAACATTCAAGGAAAACGGAAAATGTCAGTAGTAGTCAGTAAAAATAAAGATAATTTCCTAAAGTCAGGGAAATAGCAACATCCGATATTTTTTTAGTTTATAAATAATGTGATTAACCTACTCCGAAATTCTTGACTCGGCTTTTTGGCTTAAAAGGAAATTGCCTTTTATTGGTTTATTGTCCTTACACTGAAGAGAAAACGGTTCACTTAAATAAATTTTACTGTATAACTGAAAGTTGAATGTTTAGTTTTGACTGGCATAAAAATTGACAGGCAAAGCTGTAGTGTATTAGTTATTTTTTATATAGGTTGATGATGTCGCTACTATTGATCTAGGGAGAAAAATGACTTTATTTGCAGATGATGCAACAACTATTTTGTGGCGTAACAGGAGCACCGATCCACTTAGTGAAAGAATAAATCATTACTTAGCAAATATTAAGTAATGTTGCGATGTCTACCAGCTTACCTTTAATGTTACTAAGACCAGTGGTCTGTCCTTTAAATGCGACTTGAATGGCATATTTTTAAGAAATCACATTGTAAATAATTTGACTGAAAATAGATTCGCGGATGGGTTTTAGAAGTGGACAAATGAACCAAATTTTGCAAGATACGTAAAAATCTCACTCCTGATAAAAGTTTTTGCTTGTGAGATAAATAAGATTCACGTAAGACTCCTTTCACACTATCAGGTTTGGCCGGTCCGGTTTCAAACCTGAAGCGAACCGGATAAGTAATGGAGCATGTGATTAAATGTGGCCTTTCACACTATCAGGTTCAGGCTCGGCGACCGGCTGCAGCCGGATGGGTCGACTGGAGCATCAGGTTCCCTGACGCCGGATAAAGTGGTGGTGAGGCATTGCAGCCAACGCGCGCTTTCACACTTTTTGTCTTCAGGTTTAGTCTGCGGTTTTGGTTTAGTCTTTGCTTCAACTCTGATGAGGAAGGTGATTTGCAAGACAATGTCCAGCGAAATTGATATTGAATTGTTAATTTCGGCGGTGGAGGCCCGACCTGTCTTTGAGATAAATCAAGTGAAGAGTATAAGGATAAAAATAAGACAAACATGGGATGGAAGGAGGTGTGTAGCGTCTTAAAAGAACATTTTAATGATTCAAATGATAAAGAAAAAAAAAACATATAGTAAAATTGTAATTTAGTTTTGTTGCAAATACAAAGGGTGGCACAAGCTCAAGGGCTCACAAGGTGGCAATTTTTCTTTCGTCACTTCTTAGTTCATCATAAAGACTTTTAAAGGCACCAGTCCCATCACGTGCTTGAACTAAAGGGTGTACTCAAAGTATGCTATTACGATTACGTCGCTTTTTACGCTTTCTGTACAAACACCACAAAGCTATAAAACACCATTACGATCCATCACCGAAAGCATCTAAACGCAGACTAAAGTTTTTTAATAAACATAAAACCTGACCTGTTGAAAACCTGATCGCGTCCGGATATTTTTATTTTACTTCAGGATTCCGTCAGGTTCAAAACCTGACCGGCGAACCTGATTGTGTGAAAGGACTCTTATGGAAAATTTAATTTTTTTTACAGGGAGCATAAAAAATACGAAAACGTTATTTTGCATATAAAAAGCGTCTAGTAAAATTATTTGCTCTAATGTCATGCCAGGGAATTTCTCTGTAGTATCAGAGAAATGTCAGGGAATTTCTTTCTAGCAAATCCCTGGGAATCCTGAAAAAGCAAGGATTTTTTTGTCAACAAAAGTATTATGCTCAACCCTAGGAGCACTGCACTCGACTGTATTATTAATTTTAATTATCACTGGATACTACAAATAAAACTATTAAAATAAATTTGTAAGTAAAATTGATAATAATACAAACCTGGGCAAACATATTGGAGTAGAGATCACCGGACTTCGTACTAAAGATGATTATTTCCCTGAAAAATACAAATCTGATGTAAAATACGTATAGGTACCAATCTTTTTTATATAGGATCGTTTTTATAGAAATTTAATTGTCTTTAATTTTGCACATAACTAATTTTGACCTGAATCCAAATGAATCTGAGAAAATTGATAATATCTGATTTTTGGTACCTTTACCCCCCTCCCCGAAGTGAGGATGCTAACCTCATTCGACAAGGAAATAAGGGACTTGTTGATAATATCCCAAATAACCATTACGTCCAATAAAATTTCCTCTGGGAATTTTTCTGAAATTCGAACCATTAACCTACTTGATGCATGGCGTAACTTGTTTCTTTAAAAAATTTTAAGTGTGGATTTGAAACTAGAAAAATATTTTAGGTATACAATCAATTTTTTGAAGGAAAAAGTGGTGAAATACGATGTCGTGAAGTGAACGGGCGATATATTCTGGAAGGATCTCTGAGAATTCACTGGGGCGTTCAAGGAGTTATTCATCTTAAGGAAAACGACGATCAAAGGACAGTTGTTACAGTCAGGAAAAGAAATTCCTGCAGAGCCTCTTCAAGTCCTGAGTATGACACCGATGAGGACATACAAAATATTTCCAGAGATACCAGCTTTAATGACATATCAACAAGTTCCAGTACTACAACTTTGGATATCAGCAAATCTGATACAGGTTGGTACCTTAATTAAAAATAAAATAAAAAATGTCAACAGAATAGCTTATATAGGTTATATAGGTATAAGTGGGACACACATTACTAACGTGATTTTTATTTACGAAACGTTAGTTAAAGAATTAATTTTTGATTTCTTTATTTTTGTGTTTAAGAGTAAAAACAATAAGATTGAGTTGAGCCTTTTTCTGTTGTAGTGATTTTGATCTAAATTTTAATTCTCTTTCTAAAATTATATACAACACTTTTTTGCTAGAATTTAGAAAAATGTTGCTACTGCTTTACAGGTTTCAGAGGATAAAGAAAGAAATGTGTAGACTTTTGGTCACTGCAGAACATTCTCGTCAGTAGGTAACACAATGAATGATAGTGACTGATGGAGGATTTGTTATTAATACAGCTTGGTTATTGCTTATCTGTCATTGCCTTTGTAAAATAATGTATAGTAATTAGCAATGCATGTCTATTTCTACAAAAACAAAAGTCACTAGCAAAATTAATCGTGTGGTTGTAATTATAATTATAATACTGTACTATATTATCAAAAATAATTTCGGTGGCGTAAATAAGTTCACATTAATGAAAAAGCGTCGTCAGAACCAATTGTACAACTGGGCAAAATTCAATGAGGTAAAATTCTGTACCGTTCTGCCAAACCGGGGGTGCGGTATTAGACACGTAACCTATAGGTGACAATTGTTAACACAACTTGGCAAATCCAAACACTCATTTGAGTGATTTAAATTATTTATTTTGTATATTATTAGGCATCGTCATACTTTTATAATAATTTATGTGTGGCGTTATACAGATATTTTAAAAATTATTTGCCTCAAGAATTGGGCCCGTCATAGTTGTGACATTTGAGGGACAGCTGTTATTTGTTTATATCATAGTCAGTTCGTAAGAATAGTTTGAAGAATTTGAAATTTTGAATTTGCTCATGGTTCGTAGTCCAATCTCTTATAATCTAAAAAATATATATACTTATATGCGAAGTTAGTAATCAGATTTAGAACATACACGCTACTGAAAACCGCCTTTCTTTTCTGCGTCGTGGCCATCTATCGGCATAACATTTCGCCACAGAAATTATTTTTGGTAATATACTATAGACACAAATAAGAAATAATAATAATAAAGAAATAAATCAACAGGTGTGTTTTTTAGAAATATTTTATTCTATGTAATGTTTATATCACTAGCTACATGTATGTGACTTTTAGCGCTGCCTACTTCTGTAACTGTGACTTCTGCAATATAATTTAATCAATTATTATACTGAATTCTTCTAAGCCTCTGAACTATAGGCAGATATCATTGATATGTCATATCTTTAGGTATAGAAAGTGGTTCAGACTCAATATATTCGAGCCTCTCAGATAGTAATCCATCTTCTCCTAAAAGAAACATGCCAAAAAGCGTAACGCTACCTTCGAAATTGGATGTTAAGAATATGGAATGGGACGAACTAGATGACCTTTTACAAGTGGAGAGAAAAGTTGATGAATGTGAAAAACTGTATCAGACCATGCCTATTCCACTGCCATCACAATTTAGTATTGAAAGCGACTCTACTAGTAGTAAGACAAGGTAAGTAAATATTATACAAAAGTACTAAACAAATAATTGACTTTTAGTGCGTTTATCTCTTGTATGTTGTAATTTTTGTAAATATACAGAATGTTACAAATTCGATGTCCATCATTGTGAATGTAAATAGTAAGATATATCAAAAATTGAAGTGGGGCAAAGATGCACACTTTAGTGCTGAATAACATGTTGAGAAATTTGGAAAATTACGAGTTCCGAGAAAAAAACAAAAATCGGCCTTTCGGTTTTTATTTTTTCTGTCATTATTTGAACCGATAATGTAAAATAAATTTCACGTTTGCATTATTACTTTTTCTCCTCTAAAGGGTGGTATCCTCCGATCTTAAGGCCTACGTTTTGTCCTCGGACCTGCATCATCAGGTACTTTTTTTAAATATGGATATATTATTGTAGTTTTGTAATCGCCAAGACTTTAATCAGGTGTAAATGCTTCGAACTAAGTAAAACATCATTCAGTTGAATGTAGTTTATGTGGAACATTAAGCTATTTTTACATTTTGTTTAAATTAAATGGAAAAAAGAAAAAAACTAATTAAAACGTACAAACAAATAATAAAAAAACTACAAATGCAAATAAGTCTTACATTTAATAACAGTAGGTACTTAAAAGGCTGTCAAGTCCTTTAAGGTCGGAAACAGTTTTGCTTTCTCCATAGAATCCCAACTATTCCTCTCTCCAGATTTTTTATTCCAGTTTTAAGTAAATTTTGTTCATGTTTCATCTCTAAATGCAATGAGCAAAGAGATATACTAAAATCAGAGAAAATTTTGTTTTTTAGCGTACAAAGTTAATAAAAAGGAAATTATTTTTGTTCCAGTTCATCCGAACATACTCACAATGAGTCTTCCACAGTGACAATAACGGCGGATGAAAGTACTCTCAAGGCTCCGATAATTAATGGTACTACGACTGATACTAGCATAAGTGAGGACAAGATACCTCTTTTAACTAATTCCTTTAGCAAAGATGACACTTGGGTAATCAACAGCAATCATTTAAACAGGTTAGTAAAATTTTCTGAAAAATAAATGCTCAAGATGACAGCAGATATTTTAAAGTATTTACTTTTTGTTGTTTTATTATTTTTATTTTTTGGGCCACATTTTTTATCATTTTGGGGCACTGCCAAACTTTTTGTTTGAGTGGAAGAAGCCTATTATTAATAAAGCTGCACAATAGCGAATATGCATATAACCCAAATAAATCTGAAATATTTTTTTATATTCTCTACATAAATTAAATGTTCATGGCGGTTGCTGTTATCCATTTATTTTGGTCTTTATTCGAAACTTGTAAAACATGATCCCATTGACTGTGTCGTCAAAACTGAACTTATGACTCATCATGAGTACATGGCGAATTCCAGTGTTGTAGAGTCATCGAAAACTCAATAAAAATGGCCTTTAATGCGTAACTCATCCAATGAAATATCCCTGCACTTAAAGTAGAAGGTTCCTAAAATCTTATTCATGTATACTTTAAGCCGAATTAGGACCTGGAACCTTTCAATTTTGCAACGAATATTGGCATTTTTGACATATCTTAATAATTTCAAGTAAATAAACTGCAATTCTTTATTTTCATGGCAATCTTGGAAAATTCAAAAATTTTCAAATTTTAGATGTCCCCGATGCAAATAAACCTTTTTATTTATAACTTTACCGAAAAAATATGCGATTTAAATTAGTGGGAGGTATTCTTAGATAATTAGTGGATAAAATAAACCCAAAAAGAATCACTAAATAGGGTAAATGGTGTAGAATCATGTCAGTTAAAAATAGGATTTGTCGGAAAAAATCAAGAAAATCCGATTTTTACCCCCTAAATACGCTCCAGGATGACCCATTCGGTATTCATTTTACAGTCTGATTATCCCTTTATAAGATAGTGTTGAAAAATTGGGGAAAAAATAGATAGGAAAAAATACAGAGTGATTCAAATGTACCGATGTCTAGGGCACAAAAAGTAAAAAAATCGAAATTTAATCGGCGATTGCTCCCTTCCTACAGAGAATGAAGAAATTAAAAAGGATGAATCACATACTTTGACGAGTTCTTTCCGATGACGTATATGGGATTTTAATTTGAACCATTTTGACCCCACAAAAAATTAAAAACCGCGAAATATTTGGGTCAAAAATCTAAATTTCCAGTTTTTCCAAATATTTCCATTTTCCAGTGATTTTAGGTTTAGGCAAATGTATTGCAAAAATAGTATTTGAGATTTTAAACTTTCCCTTGTAAATCCGTTTTTCGATCTGACGTTTTGTTTTCAAGTTATTCGGTACCAAAGAGGGGTCTGGAAATGGCATTTTTCGACCTAAAAAAATTCAAAAGAATTACTTGCCATTTTCTGATACTTGCCAGTTTCAGTGGAGTTCTGAAGCTCCGGGTCCCCTACAGCCTCCGAAAATTTACATCGATTTAATTCACATTAAAATTTGCGACCTGTTCCCGATTTTCAACGGAAATCGAGGAAATTTCGACTTTGACGTTTAATAGCTCCGAAACGAAACATCCTGTATAATTGAATTTTTTACCGAAGCTAGTTGAACTATTCCTCTATCAACCCAAAAAATTCGATTTCTCTCCTTCTGACTGTTTTCGATAAAATCAAACCTGCTCGACGTTCGGTTAAGCTTTACGTTAACATGTAGATTTTTGCTGATCTCCTGACGTCACTTTTCAAGTACAAATGTGGCTGGTTTTTAAATTGTAATAAATTATACCGAAAAGTAAACATTTTTTGTAGCTAAATTATCCTAGTAATTTTCTGCAAAATATTTTTTTTGGGTTTGTAATGACTTCCAAACGATTTATGCAATAAAAAAAAATATGTGCATATTCCTTATTCCGTGTGCGTCCAGGGGCGTTACTGCTTTATTTACAGTTTCGCAGGGATATAAATACAGCAAATATATAGACTTGCCTATCTCTGTGTACAGGGTGTCCAATTTTGGACACCTGCAGGGTATCTCGGTTGTCTTTAAAGATAGAGAACTGCGGTTTTCGGAATACTGTGCTACTTTTTCGGGAAGCGTATGATGATGCTACAACCAGAATTTTCATAGCCCCCTTCGTTTCTGAGATACAGGGCGATTTTGAAAATGTAATTTTCAAGCACCCCTCGTATCTCAGTTGCCTTTTAACTTATCGGTAAGGTACAAACTGATTATTATACAGGTTTTTGCGTGGAGCCCAGTGTGCGTAGTCAATATTTTTGTAGAAGGAACGAATTTGAAGATAAAAACCAAAGTTGAATTTTTTTAAATGGGACACCTTGTATATTTTGCTTTCATTCGATTGATTTTTTCATAAGTTTTTTAAAAATATGTAATTGTTTATATATATCTTTTGGAATAACTTCCGAATTTTACAATTAAAAAAAATGGGTTTGATATTTCATAGTAAGCCGTGATATGATTTGAAACAAATAAATAGACACATTAAACTAACATTGAAGTTTATTTTTAAAATTTTAAATCCCAATAACATAACTGAATCAAACTGAATAAGAAAATTCACTGTTCCAAACAAATTTAGATAAAACAGCAAACATGTTTTTTAGTAAATTTAAAATGTAAATGTAAAAAAATCTTTGTTTATATTTTACAAATCACAAAGTTGCTCAAAATTGTTACCGTGTTCTTTAACAGAAAACTCGCACATTTTACTTATTCGTCGTATGGTGTTTAAAAGTATGATCGATTGATCGATCGTCCCTGCAAATTTTGAAATTCGAGTGTAGTGGCTTCACGCAGTTCTTCTATAGTGCGATGTCGAGACTTGTAAACTTTATTTTGTAAGTAACCCCACAAAAAAAGTCAAGGACGGAAAGATCGGGTGATCGTGGTGGCTATCTTGCAGGTCCGTTGGTTCCTATCCATTTTTCAGGAAAATTATTTTCTATAAAAAGGACGTATTATTCCAGCATTATGGACAGGTTGGAAATATGTCCTGTTGGAAATATATATTTTTTAAGTAAACCAAGGGAACACCATCTAGCAATTCAGGTACAACATCTTGCAGTATACCCAGGCAACGATTTGCTGAAAGGCTTCCCTCATAAATTCTATGTTAGTTGCTTTCCCAAAATAAAACAAGCAAGGCTGAAACCGAATCTTCCCTGCTACTCTCGCTCAAAGTAAAGATGATGGTTTTCTTGACACCAATGTCTTGTGTTGTGTCTATTGAAAATACCAGAGGTTGTGAAATACGCCTCATCGGACCATATCACAAATCTTCCAAAATTCGCATTGGCTTGAGTTTGCTGCAAAAACCATTTGCAAAAAATGAGACGACGTTCAGCATCCCTAGGATGTAAATGCTGAACGATTTTGACTTTATATGGTCTAAATTTATATTTGTATAAAATAGTTTGTGCTCGAGCCTTGTTCACTCCAACTTTTTTCTCAATAGCCCTACACGAAGTAGAAGGAGTTGCTTCCACACAGCTTAAAACGTTAACCTCGTTAATTTCTCGATTTTCCTTATAAGATTTTGGTCTTGGTTGCATAAACCCACCATAATTAACTAATTTTTTTTTTATTATAGAAAATATATCGGGAAATGGTTGCCTTCTCTCTGGATATCTAGAATGAATATAGAAAAAAAGCCAAAGATAAATTTATAATGGATATAAGATGGTACTACCTGTTAAAATATAGTTCGCCGGCATCATGCGAATTTTCATTCGATTCAATATAGCAAACTAACATCATACTTTTCAAAGTTTTGATAAACTCTCATTTGAGCCATTTTTTTAAAACGAAAAACACAGTAATAAATAACAAATAGGGGTTTTGAGAACAATAATTTTTTTAAATGATCTCTTACAAATTTTGACAAGCGGTCTGACTAGCAGCCATGACAGGATACTATATATTCATTTGTTTCAAATCATTATATCACGGCCTACTATGAAATATTATACCCTTTTTTAAATTGTAAAATTCGGAAGTTATTCCAAAAGATATATACCAACAATTATATATTTTTGAAAATCTTATGAAAAGAGCAATCGAATGAAAACAAAAAAATAGGGTGTCCTATTTAAAACAATCAACTTTGGTTTTTATCTTCAAATTCTTTCCTTCTAGAGAAAAATTGACTACGGATTCTACGCAAGAAACTATAATAATGAGTTTTTACCTTACCGATAAGTTAAAAGGCAACTGAGATACGACGGGTGCTTGAAAATGACACATTTTGAAAATCCTCCTGTATCTCCGAAACGAAGGGGGCTATGAAAATTCTGTTTATAGCATCATAAGTTTCACGAAAAAGTAGCACAGTATTACGAAAACCGCAGCTCTCTATCTTTAAAAGATAACCGAGATACCCTGCAAAACTGTCGAAAACTGAACACCCTATACGCTTATTAACAACCCTTCCATTGTGGCTGCCAATAGAGACAGCTTTGCAGTGAATTTGCACTGTATTTTGAAAACTCTACATTTAATGACGTCTATTACGTAGACACACACACTCGTTTAATCCATATTTTTCCGCAAAATTTCTTACCCACTATATTGTCTACGCATTAGTTGTCTCATCCGACAAATACCCACAATGTTTTCGTACATAATTTCCTTTTGATATTATTTTTGATTATTATCAGGAACATCCTGATATGTTTTCTATTCCTACAGATCAATGTCCGGGCCCGATTGCTTAGAAAGATTACGGGACACTCAGTCTCCCGAATTTGACTCGGTTAGCATCACCAGCGCTGACGTCGTTACAACAATGTCCGAGCAAAACGAGGAAGTAGTTCTGCGTCGGCCTCAAAAAAGTGGTTCAACTGCGATTAGACGACGGCCTGGGAAGCGACTTTCCAGAAGCAAGGTACTATATTTTTTTCACTTCAATTTTGTTTGAGATTTTTAGGTTTTAACTAATTGATAAGTTAATCTGTGAGATTAGAGTTAGGTTTAGACAGAACTGGTGTCGAAATTATTTACTTTTATTAACCACATGTGGATATTTTTACTTTATAACCGAGTACAGCCGATTCCAAAAGGAACATTTCAAATATACCTGATATACCGAAACAAGGTAATCATATTAAACATAAAATACCTGATGACGATACGGTCAGAAATGTAGTAAAACATCACATAGAATTATTCCCCAAGGTCAAATCTCATTACTGCAGAGCTAACATCCAAAGGGAGTTCCTAGGTCCTACCCTTAGCATAAATAAAATGTATAGCCTTTATGTTGAATTTTGTAATGAGGATCATAAGCAACCTGTAACAGAATCTTTATACAGGAAAATATTTTGTACTCAGTATAATTTATACTTTAATATACCAAAGAAAGGTAGGTGTGGCCTCTGTGAAGAGATAAGCAGTGAAGAAAAAAGATACTACACTAAGTGAAGTAAAGAAGTTTGAATATTGTCACGGGATCTTTATTAAAACACTGGTTTCATCATTAATTACTGCAGCATTAGTTAAAATGAATATTTATATTTTATACAATTTATAAGTACCCAAAAGAGTCCTACCTCTTAACTCCTAATTCACCGCCGAGGCGAGGAAAGTGGTTCTGGGACGTGCTCTGGCTTCGCAGCGGTCTCGCTTGGCTCGAGAAGTAGACTGTCGTTTACCGCTGGTCTCCCCCAAGGTTGTCAGATTTTAGTTTCGTTTTTTACACGACCTACAAAATTATCGTTTTTTGTGGAAAATTATCGTACAAGTCCTAAATCCATGGGATTACCTATTATAATTAATACCAAACAATATGTAAATTTTCTGTAAATTAGATTTATGATATTTTTAATTATAGTTGGCTCGATGACGTCACGAGAGTGTATTTAAATTGATTCTGCTTGATTATAATAATGACATAAAATGCAGTTATTAATATTCATAAACTTCATTGAATAAAATTTAAAATTAGGGAACAATAACCATATAAAGAATAATAGAACTAAAAAGTCTGATAAACTTAAAAATCAACGAATATAATCACAGTCAATACGTTAACTTAAACTATTTACTATGATTATGCAGTACCATACGTCATGTCAGCGATATAACGCCCGACGCGTGTCATAGGGTAGGTAAAATAGAATTTTTCTGTTTTTTTTTTCCAAAAATTGGGCATATACGCAAACTTGAAAATTATCGTACAAAGTGCGTACGATAATGATTTATTATCGTTTATCTTACGTGCCTTAAAATTATCGTACATGTACGATATTTATCGTACGTCTGGCAACCCTGGTCTCCCCTCCCAAGTCGACCCCTTGTGCCCCGCCGCCGCCGTCCCGATATGCCGACGCGCGTGGAACGACGCTTATTAAGCAGGAGAGGCGACCCGGTAGGGGTGAGGGAAAAATGATTTGGTGACAATATGACAACCACATAAAAGAACAGGATTCAACGAGAAACGAAAAAAGAAAAGACAGAGAAAGTAGTGACTACACGTTTTTGGTTTTTGATCTGCAAAATCTTCTGCCCTGTTCCAAAGCAGAAATAAGTAACTACTATTACAAAAGTAAACTCAGTATTTATAATTTAACGCAAATATTTAGTACAAAACAAGTATATTGTGCTGAGTGGCGTGAAATGCTAATGGGTAGAGCTGGAAATGACTTAGCTAGCGGTTTGATTAAAATTTTAGAGTCGGTTTTTGCAGACAACAAAGGTTTGACAAATTTAATACTTTGGAGTGACAGTTGCGTTCCGCAAAATCGCAGCTCTCTTACGTCCTACGCTATCGCACACTTTTTGACCATGAACCCCTCAATTCAGTCCGTAACTATTACGGCCAGATTCTCCAACGCTAGTCTAGTCTAATTTGACAACCAAAAGTTTTAAACTGACAGGTGTAAGAATAAGACAACTAAGTGTTATACTGTGAATTTGTTTCTGAGCTTTCTTGCAAATTTACAAAGAAAATGGCAATTTTAGTACGTACTTTCGACAATAATATAAATAAATTCATTCTAGCAACCTGTTCCCAGATTAAAATCATTTGGAATCGAAGCAAATCACTGAAATATCAGAATAATTCATAAGTTTTTAATGACGACTTCTTGACAATGGCAAGACAAAAATCTGTCAAAACATAACTGATCAACTAGAAGATTTTAATTTAAACCAGTACTAAATCTTAAACCTTCTTAGTGAATCTGAACGTTAAATGTTCCACTCCTGGACATTCATGTGCCCAGGAGATAGATTTCGTGCACAACTGCATTAAAAGACAAAGTTGAATATTTTCCACCACTATCATTCTTAAGAATTCTCCTAAAGGTTAGTTCTATTAGGCCTTACAAGATTATACAGATGCGCGTAGAAGACTTTAAAGATTATAGGCCATGCGCATCTGCTTTTAATTATAAAGTTATACCTTTTTCAAAAGAGACTGCTCTAAATTTACAACTTGCTTTACTGCGAAGAATTTCTACCGCAGAAAAAATGACAGCGATTAAAAGTACGAGTATGTAGGTAACTATGGATGCCGAAAGTAGACAAAGAGTACCTTGAAGCAATATTGTCAAAATAATAAATTAAAAGAAAAAAATTGTTCTTCACTTTTTACAGATTTTTTTTTTCTGAAAAAAGCTTTAGTTAGTTAACAATAACTTTAATATATTTTGAAAGTTATATAAAGTTAATAATAATTTGAGTTAGCTTAACAAAAGATATTTTTGTTACCAAGTTGTATGTAGTCAATTTTTCCCAATAAAGCAGGGTTGTAAGATAACAAAGTGGTGTGTTTTTTTAAGTAGCCAAAAAAATCAGGGATTGAAAATTGTTTGTATTCTTTATGGAATCTTAATGCAAAGTGCATCAATTTCAATTATTAGTAATCACAATAACGTTTCTTCCAGTGGTAGATGTGTGACAAATATGCAATTTTTTTTGTTGTATCTCAATTCAATCAATTTATTCAACTCTCAAATATTCCTTCACTGCACTTCTTCTTTTTACCACCAAAGCCTATATTGGACTTGTGTATGCATCAAACAAAACAATACTACTTGACCAATACTATCTTGGCTAATGAGCCTATTTTTATTTTATTATTAAATCAAAATGAAACATTACCCTAACATACGCCAAGAGAGGGTAACATTCTTTGTCATATACATAAATGAACAATAACACAATTAATACATTTAAATCCAAATTTCCTTATACAATACACACTATATTTCATATCTAATTGTCCAGCAATCCGACTCTTAATGATGTGAGTGTAGTTTTTTCGAATCCAACCTTTTAAGCCCCTTACAAATCTAGGAGCACTTTCTATTTTTCTTTAAGTTATTAGGGAGTAGGTTATACAATTTAGGTGCTAAATATCTAAAATGTCTTTGAGTCGAGGTGAAGAATGTATTTGGTACAGTAAGGCTTCTATTCGAAATGACCCTCGTTGAAAATGGATGTGCGAACAGGTCATCCACCAGGCCACTCTTTGCATATTTAATAGTTGACAAGATAAAGAGTTGTCCAATCATAAAAATACTGCTATCTTGAAAAATCTCTTCTGAGGAGGTTAATACTGGTTTGTTCAGCATAATCTTTATGAGTGACTTTTGTGTGATACTAAGTTGCCTAAGGCACTCGAAATAGACATCATGTCACACACAACAGTATAATTCTAAGGTGACGAAGTGTCTCCTACTTTTGGGGGGCAGTATTGTTAAAAACGTTTATTTATGTGATATTTTAGGTTAAAAGAAGATGCTCCATCAATGGCCACTTTTACGATAGAGAAACAAGCTTTTTTACTCCACCCCACGGCAGTCAAATGAGTGTTTGGGTTACATCTCTGGTTAACGCTCAAGAAGTAATTAAGCTAATATTAGAAAAGTACAAGGTGGAAAGTGATTCGAATAACTTTGCCTTGTTCATCATAAGAGATAATGGAGGTAACGTGACTTACAATGTATTAATGTAAGATTTAAAATTGGTGCTGCTTAAAATGAGTTTTATACAGGGTGTCTAAAATAGGTGAAAGATACGAGGTCGGTTAAATTAGAGAAAATGTGCCATTTTTAGTCCCTACTCATATTTCGTGTACGAAGTTGCCATACGCAACAAACTCTATAGTTTCTTATCTACAGGGGATTGTTTAAAAATAGTCAAACATTTAATTCTTAAATATCTCGAAAACTATTATAGTTAGAAAAAAATTGTTTTAACAAAAATCACACACGATCTTTTATCTTGTCTAAAGTAACGTTATTGATTTGTTTGTATCATTTGTTTTTATTGAGTTACTGATACTAACTTGTTTTTTTTAAATACGGACCTGGACTTTTTGCGGCATTTTTTGACAGAACAGTTCATACCCTTTACATCTGCTTATCACTTAATTATGTTTTTCGACGTTTTGGTGAAGAAAAGCATCATCAGGATATTCTACCAGTACGGACCTGCCATTTTTCAAGTAAATGCGCCATTTTACAACCACAAACCATAGCGATAGGTTATGAATTTTGTGTCAACATGGAAGATCCCAGGTCCGTATTGTTAGAAAATCCTGATGATGTTGATTCTTAATCAGAACGTCGGAAAATATTTTAAAGTTATACACAGTCGTAAAGGATATAAAGTATTCTTTCAAAAAATGGAGCAAAAAGTCCAGGTCCGTATTTGAAATAAGCAAGTTAATATTAGTAACTCAATAAAAACAAATGGTATAAACAAGAGAAGGTAAAAAATCGTGTGATTTTTGTTAAAGCAATTTTTTCCTAACTATAATAGTTTTCGAGATATTTAAGAATGAAATTTTTGACTATTTTTAAAAAATCCCCTGTAGATAAGAAACTATAGAGAATTTGGCAACTCCGTAAACGAGATATGAATAGGGACTAACAATGACACATATTCTCTAATTTAACTGACCTCGTATCTTTTACTGTTTCGGAGATAGCAATAGTGGTATCACCTATTTTAGACACCCTGTATATCAAAATTTTAAAATAAAACTTGGGATGACCATTAAGTCTCTCTCTCTCTCTCTGTAAATAATTGGCATTACTAAAGTTTGATTTACTCAGTGGTAGTCATCATATTAACACTCGGCAACGTTTAAAACTCGCAGCCACAACTTTGTGTTTAATTTCCTCACATCGAACCGGTTTACATACCGAATTGCCCATACGAAATTTTTTGTTCTCGTTTAAAAATAATATAGGTAGGAAGTACACGGGGAAAACGTTATAACATGTATTATGAAGAAACTGATGTGGAGAAGTAATACTGGGGTAGCGTAAAATATTTGTTTTTTCTGTTTATTTTGTGCTCTCTGTACCGGGTGAGTAAACGACTGCGCGGAGAAATTTTATGCCTTGAAGATAAGATTTTTCGATAATAAGCTTTTATGTTAAGGTATGGTTGGATATTCGGCACATTTTAAAAATATTTTGAATTATACAAGGTGTTGGGGTTTGGTATAATAAAAACTAAAAATGGACTGTACGTAATTTTGGTTGGGGAGATGAGAAAGAGAATGGTTTTTAAAAGTAGTTTGGCAAAACGGCGATAGCGTGACACAAATACTAATATGGCCTACATCGACCAAAGAAAATTTCAGAAACTACACTGGATCGACTTAAGAAATATATTTATTATATTATATGTATTAGGGTGCTTTTTTTTTCGACTATTTTTGTTTTTTCGGTCCCATCGTGAAATTTTGTTGGAAATACCAAAAACAAAATTGCCTGAACGTTTGAGCCCTTAATATTAATATTAAGTCCTAGACCAAGGCGTGTAAAGATTTCCCATTGAAAATACACGAAAACTCTGATTTTTTATCTTTAAATTTCTATAGCTCAGCGGCATTTGATGGCATCGCTTTGACCATAGACAAGTATTTCTCAGAATTGAACGCTCTACAAAAATGCCCATTGCGGCAAAGTCGTAACTCACACCGGCGAGGTAGTACGGGCCACTAAACCTGATTTTTCGCATTTATCTCGCAAACTAAAAGCGATACAGAAAAAAATGTATAAAACAAACTTGTAGGAAATTCAATTTTCTACAAAAAAGGTCCTTAGTACTGAGTCGCTAACATCAATATTTCTGGAGATAACTATCTATAAAGTTTTTGTAATTTCAAATTTTTATCGAAAATCACGTTAAATTATAAAAATATCGTTCGTTCATTATCCATCACTCGACCATCATTTATCCATCAAGCGACTCGGTACTAAGGACCTTTTTTGTAGAAAATTGAATTTCCTACAAGTTTGTTTTATACATTTTTTTCTGTATCGCTTTTAGTTTGCGAGATAAATGCGAAAAATCAGGTTTAGTGGCCCGTACTACCTCGCCGGTGTGAGTTACGACTTTGCCGCAATGGGCATTTTTGTAGAGCGTTCAATTCTGAGAAATACTTGGCTATGGTCAAAGCGATGCCATCAAATGCCGCTGAGCTATAGAAATTTAAAGATAAAAAATCAGAGTTTTCGTGTATTTTCAATGGGAAATCTTTACACGCCTTGGTCTAGGACTTAATATTAATATTAAGGGCTCAAACGTTCAGGCAATTTTGTTTTTGGTATTTCCAACAAAATTTCACGATGGAAAAAAAAGTCGAAAAAAAAGCACCCTAATATGTATGTATATACAGCGTCTGCCCAGATTTGGTTACCAAATGGGAAACTTTTTTATTTTTGATTTTACGAGAAAGTTATTCTTGATAAAAAGTTTTGCTTGCTGTAAAATTAAGACTGGCATTGAAAAAAAACGATATGTTATACAGGGCGTAAAGAAAATAAAGAAAATAGAGTAGTTAAGGTAAATAGCATGGAATTTTCGCTAGTAATGTCATTTGTAAATGCAAATAAATACTTTTTTAATGAAACGTTTCATTAAACTTCTTTCTTAATACTTCTTTTATGACTTAAAAGCGTTTTTTTTTTTTTTGAAAAATCTAATAACTTATTTTTATTATCATACCTGTATGTGGTGCTGGTTTCATAATAGGTAATAGGTAAGAGTGACATTGACGATGATGAGCTCGATATACTGCCTCATATTACAGAGGAACCCAAAAAAAGCCTTGAACAAAGATCCCGTGAATTGGGTTACTTAATTAAATTTATCCAAACTGTTTTGAAGAAAAACAAATAGAAATATTTTAAACCCAAATTTATTTACGCATTGCCTGGAGACATGGATATACGATTTGATTATTATTGTCACTGGATAATGGGGTATTATGAAGATCATCCAAATTTCGGGTTTCAAATTTTGTTTTCCGTCGAAGCGACGTTTACCACCAACGGAATGCTTTCATCAGAAAATCCGGGGTTTTGGAGTATAACTAATCCTTACGGGGTAGTAGAATGTCGGAGTCAAGTGTCTCAGAAAGTTAATGTTGAGCGTGGTGTTTTGAAAAACAAAATTTTAGGACCAATTTTTTTTGATAATGACATTAACGGACAAATATTTCCAACTTTTTTGCAAAATGAATTTTTTGATATTAATGATGAGTTGCCCTGCATGTAAGGCAAGATTTAATATTTAGTTAGTTTAGTTAGTTGTCATTTCTCAGCAGAAGTAAGAGCTTGGCTTCACTTCAATTTCAAAATTGGGCGAACTTCGAATCAAGATGATAATTTTGCGGATTGGCCGCCTAGGTCCCCCGACCTCACACGTCTTGATTTCTTCTTTTGGGGACGATTTAAGGAAATTGTTTACAAATACAGACCTGAAAATCTTATTCATCTAAAAAACAGGATACGAGAAGTATATGAAGAAATCCCAGCCGATCATGCTGTTTGCCGGTTTAAGAAGAATCTTATTAAGTGCATTAAAAATAACGGTGGTTCTGTTGTGGCCTAAAATTTGTCTTTAGGATCTGTTACTTAAAATAAATAGTTTTCTAAATATTTTTTATTCATTTTCATTACGCCCTGTATAACATATCTTTTTTTTTTCAATGCGAGTCTTACTTTTACAACAAGCAAAACTTTTTATGAAGAATAACTTTTTCTCATAAAATCAAAAATAAAAAAGTGTCCCATTTGGTAACCAAATCTGGGCAGGCGCTGTATATATATATATATATATATATATATATATATATATATATATATATATAAAAGCGAGGGAATTATTGGGGAAGCTGTCTGTAAGGTAGTGCTAGACACGTGTTTCGTGCTTATTAGCACTCGTCAGTAGCACATAACCAAGTTAATAGGTGGGAAACTTGGAAGTTAAGAAAAAAAAGAAGAAAAAAGAAAAACACAAAGAGTTCACAGACCAGGGACCTGCCAACTCATTTGTGGTATTTTGTCAGGAGACCCAGAGTTTTCTGGGCAACAGCCAACATCACCACGGAGGTTGCAATAGCCCCTGCGTGATACCTCTAACCCCATGAAAAAAGAAAAGGTAAAGAAATAGCGACAGTACCAGTTATGAAAGCGAGGGAATTATTGGGGAAGCTGTCTGTAAGGTAGTGCTAGACACGTGTTTCGTGCTTATTAGCACTCGTCAGTAGCACATAACCAAGTTAATAGGTGGGAAACTGACACCCCGTATATATATATATATATACACGGTGTCAACGCGATCACTTTCCGGCTGCCATTTATTTAGTTTTTAATCGAACAAGATGAACCTTGGCAGGAGTCATGGGCGAATAGAAAATCACTTTTCGACGTACTTGCCAAATTTCGACGACTTCCGGTTTAGCCGGAAGTGACCCCAACTTTGAATTTTCAAATGAGACACCCTGTATATTTATTGATTTTTGGAATCTAGAGATCATTTTACGTACAACTGTATTATAGTTATTACTTTTTGTGTCAATTTAACATTTTTAAAACAAATTGTTTGTTTTAATCTAGAGTGCCATGACCCACCTTAAATCGTTCTAATAGACGTTTACATCTGCACAAAAATACATACACAATTTTATCACCTTTCATTTGTCTTACCAGAGCCTTCAAAGTTGACTAAATCACTTTTTTGATAATAACTTTAAAAAATTAAATACAACTATAACACTTTCATAGTATAATTAGATGTAGTTTTTTATTACGAATCCAACGGTGCATCACAACATCAAAATTCTCTTGGATTTTCTAAAGAAAACTGCATTTTATTGCCATAGTCATTTGTTATGGATTGATCAAACATGTAACTGCCCGACGATCAAATATTATATCCAGTTAGCCATGACAAACAATTAAATTATAGCTGTTTAAAAAATAACGGAATGAAGACTCAAAATATTGTTAAGTTTGCCATGGAAATCAATTGAATTCAGGATAAATGATAGAATTTTACGAATTTGTAAACAATTATTTTTTCTGGTCTTTAATATTATGTTTCTGGTTTGTGGCGAATTGTTTACAGCCACCCATTATTATTATTCAGTTTTGTCATGGCTAAGTGGATATATTTGATCGTCGTGCAGTTGCATGTTTGATCAAACCACATAAAATGGCTATTGCAATAGAATGTAGTTTTCTTTGGAAAATCTAAGAGAATTTTGATGTTGTGATGCACCTTTAGATTCGTAATAAAAAACTACATCTAATTATACTATGAAAGTGTTATAGTTGTATTTAATTTTTTTAAGTTATTATCAAAAAAGTGATTTAGTCAACTTTGAAGGCTCTGGTAAGACAAATGAAAGGCGATAAAATTGTGTAGGTGTTTTTGAGCAGATGTAAACGTCTAATAGAACGATTTAAGGTGGGTCATGGCACTCTAGAACAAAAAATTTGTTTTAAAATTGATAAATTGACACAAAAAGTAATACAAATATTACAGTTGTACGGAAAATGATCTCTAGATTCCAAAAATCAAGAAATATACAGGATGTCTCATTTGAAAATCTAAAGTTGGTGTCACTTCCGGCTAAACCGGAAGTCGTCGAAATTGACAAGTACCTACCTCGAAAAGTGACTTTTTATTAGCCTATAACGTCTGCCACGTTTCATCTTGTTCAATTAAATACTAAAGAAATGACAGCCCGAAAGTGATCTCGTTGACACCCGGTATATATATATATATATATATATATATATATATATATATATATATATATATATATATATATATATATATATATATATAATATATATATAATTATATTTATATATTTATTATCCGCGGCTTCCCTCACATGAAATACGGAACAAATGAGATTTCATCGATTTGAAAAATTATTTTACTGGTAGATAGCTAGAACTTTTTTAAGCGTCTTAAACGTACATGATATACCTATTAGGTAATCCCGATTTTGTTAGCGTACAACAACAAGTAAGATGTTATAAGCTACTACTACAGTACAAGAATTTCTTATTCTTGTACTGTTTGTAGGGTAACTGATCCTCCCCTGGGCGCCAGAGTCAGTATGTTCAGTCCTGGCACCAACCCTATTTCTTCTTCACATTAATGACCTGCTCTCTTCAACTACCAATCCCATCCACAGTTATGCTGACAAAAGGATTCTTCACTCCAACGTTCATTTTTCCAGACAAGTCTCGAATCAAGAGCTGGATAACAGATGCACCTATCCCTTTCCCAAGATCTTCAATTAATGGGGCGCCAAGAACCTTGTTCAGTTCAACGCCTCCAAAACCCAGTCTTGCTTCCTGTCACACTTACCCCATCCACTTGATTGGCCAAGCCCTGCAGAACCAAGAAACGTTGGCTCTTGTTGGCATCGCTTTCGAACGTGATCTCGACTGGCAATAGACACATCAGCAGCTAAAAAGCTTGGTTTTCTCTTTCGAGTCCGAAAATCCTTCTGCGCTTCCATGTTTCCCAAATAAGACCTAACCTACTGCTGCCACGGGGAGCGGAATCACACAAGAACACCCATCTCTCGCTCATCGCTGCGCTGTTGGGATTTATCTCTGGTCTACCGATAATTCCACGGATTTTGCTCTGAAGAACTAGCCGCTATAATTCCCTCCTTGACTATTACTAATATAACAACATCCCTTTCTTATCCAGTTACAAAAGCCTAGAACAGCCTACTTCTCTCGCTCATTCATACCTAGGGTCTCCAGATTATGGAACAAATTGCCTGCAGATGTTTT
This sequence comes from Philopedon plagiatum, assembly GCA_963971165.1. Taxonomy (NCBI): domain Eukaryota; kingdom Metazoa; phylum Arthropoda; class Insecta; order Coleoptera; family Curculionidae; genus Philopedon; species Philopedon plagiatum. Next base: position 44,815,785 of record OZ020191.1, on the reverse strand, counting down.
CCCTTCCTCTCCTAACCTCCAGTCCTATAAATCGCATGTCAACAGAGTACATTTCACTACTCTAGTACTTAGGCTTGAAGTCTACGTGGGCTGCCTCTGATAAAAAAGGGCCCATTTCTAATTTTAAAGTTACGTATTCTTCATATTTACTATGTTTAGATTTATTGTTGATTATAAGAACACATTAAGAATGTTTACTTTTTTATAAGACGAGAGTATATAGAAAACAGTCTAAAAAGGCGGCATTTTGCCGACCGACTATATCCACGGTGGAAATGAGCGGAGCAAGGTCATAAGATTTGATCCCGATAAAACAGCGAATATGGTACAGTTAATATTTGGTATTAATACAATTCTAAGCAAACAAATAAGGGATGTTGTAAATTGTCAGATCAAATATTTATAAAGTAGAAAACGAAAAACTGAAACTAAGCCTTTTTCTCTAAGATGCACCAGTACTAAGCTACAGGCTGAAAAATTGAAGAAAAACAAATTTTACACATCAGTATTTCAAAAACTATTAGTTGCACTATGCATAGAAAACAAATATATTCGGGATTTTGAGTACAATTAAAAAATGCAATAAGAGAGAAGAAGAGAGTGTTCCCCAATCAAACCCAACCCAACCCAACCTGGCAAATGGTAAACTGGAAAATTTCTGGAGAGCTAATTTTTTACGTTACCATACTTCAGGTTTGCGAAAAAAACAGTGTTAAAGGTCTGAGTAACACAAGAATAAGCTCTACATAATGGAAAACAATGCGCACGCAAGGGTGGCGATGTCAAGGTCCTATACTTCGAGTCATTTGGCGGTCTAGAATCTAAATAGTGTCATTTCAAGCCGAACCTACTTCTAGTTACCCTCTTAATGACTCATTACGTTTTTAGAACAAAGACGGATGAGAGAAGAAGAATACCCTTTATTAGCTAGGGTTCTATTGGGTCCTCATGAAGATGTTTCGAAGTTATTCCTCATGGATGGTCATAGCACGCCAGAAGTTAGCAGCGAGGTGGCACAATTTTTAAATCTTTCTTTAGTAGAATGCCGTGCTATATTAAACCAGTATTACTCACAGGAAGAGAGAGAGGTGGCCAAAATTAAAGCGAAGTAAGTTATAATAATATATTATTGTATATACCTTAAAACAAGACTATTTAGTTATTTAAAAAATGTGCAAAAGTTTATTCATGGAACGCGCGTCGCACAATGAAGTTGTAGGCTGTTAAATTTTTTAATAATTTAAAATTTTTAAAAAATTGCAAAATTTCCCAGAATCTTGTTTTTGATGAAAATATCAGAGTATTTAAAAAATATGAGATTTATTGTTGGAAGTATTTCGGTACTTAGTAAATTTGGCGTCAATCTTTTAAAATCGTTCAATCAAACAGGAAAATTGCAAAGTAATGACGCAATGTTCTGATTGGTTGATGTGCAATATGAAGAACTTAACTTTCAGATTTACTAACACCATTTACGGCCAGATTCTCCAACGCTAGATCAGTCTAAGTGGACAACCAAAAGTTTTAAACTGACAAGCATAAGAATAAGACAACTAAGTTTTACACTATGAATTTGTTTCTTGAGCTTTTGCAAATTTATGAAGAAAAGGGCAATTTCAGTATCTACTTTCTACAATAATAGAATTAAACTCTGTCTAGCAACACATTCCAATATGAAAACCATTAGAAAACCAAGCAAATAGCTGACATATTAGAATAACTCGATGTTTTTAATTACGACTTAGTACTAAACAATGACAGGACACAAACCTGTCGAAACCTAATTGATCAACTATACCGTATCCATTTACTTTTGAGAATGATGATAGAAACCCATTTTACAACGAAGAGATCAATTATGTCTCTCTCTCATGTTCTTTCTCTCTCGTCTTTCTCTCTCATACTCGTAAAATTTTTACAGCTGGTAGAAAGTTAGGTTATGTGAAAGATTAATATGACATATTATTTGAAGCCCGTCCAATGATATAAGTTGTTTTTGCAGTGTAAAAATATACTTAAAAAGTTTATATAAAGTATTAGCAGCTTAAATTCCTGTGTTCTATGAATCTGGGACTGACTAACAACTATTGAAATATTACGCAATGTACATATTAGTTCTCCTTTACATTACTTGGACCGGGCGTTATGGGAATGAGTAACAGGAACACCGACCCGATATAAAGTTGAAAATAGTGGGCATTACAGAAGATTTCTTTAGTTATTGAGAAAGTAGTGAAAATTGCGCCCTAGAAGCGTTTGGTTTCAGTTTAAAGCAGAAGTCACATTGCCATTACAAAGTGTATCTATCCTTCTGGAACTAAGACTCAACATTTACAGTTAAAAATTGTGAAACTACTTGGTATATTCGATTAAACAATTTTTATCACGTCTTTAACTTACATAAACATCACTGTTCGCAGGTGGGCTATATTATAGATCCATTTTCATTATACAGGGTGATTCAAAAGTACTTTGACAAACTTCAGGAGATGATTGCTGGCATTATTTTAAGGCGAAAAGTTCATATAAATAATGGTCCTTGGCGGCTTCGTTACGGAGATACAGGGTGTTGAAAAATTATACAGGGTGATTCAAAAGTACTTTGACAAACTTCAGGAGATGATTGCTGGCATTATTTTAAGGCGAAAAGTTCATATAAATAATGGTCCTTGGCGGCTTCGTTACGGAGATACAGGGTGTTGAAAAATTAAAAAAAATAAGAATTTTTAAGTAGCTTCTAAACGTTTTCAGCTTGTGTTATGAAATTCGGTGGATGAGATAAGCACCTAAGGACACTCATTTTAAAAGTATATCGCGTTCTTAAATTTAACCAGTGGCGTCGGTACGAAACTTTCATATAACATTTTTTGTGAAAACTATGCTACGCCACTGGCTTATTTTATTGGAACTACCATTTTGTGAGTCCTTGCTTTATTTGCAACAAAAAAGTCTCTTGCCTTTTTTCCTACGGGGAACGGTTTAAAGGTAAATCATTATTTTATTCGGCTATACAAATGTATTAAAAAATTTATTTTAAATTGATCAAAAAAATTTAGTTTGAATTGATCAAACATTCAGACATTATTAAAATAACAAGTAATTTATTTAAATAAATAATAAGTAACAGTTATAAAATTGCTTTAAGTAAATTGTTGGAAATGTCCACCCTCAGCCAAGATGGAGGCATCTAATTTTTCAACACCCTGTATCTCCGTAACGAAGCCGCCAAGGACCATTGTTCATATGAACTTTTCGCCTTAAAATAATGTCAGCAATCACCTCCTGAAGTTTGTCAAAGTACTTTTGAATCACCCTGTATATCGGAGAATAGGGAATATTTTTTACCTTATTATAAATTGTTTATCCTAATAAAAATATTTACTCATTTTTGAAATTTTTCCTTTATTTATTTAAATACTTTTCCTCCGATCCTTTTATTGCAAATTATTGGTTAGAGGTAGTATTGTTATTTGGGTAGGAAACAATTTTAAATGCTATAAAATAATAAGGTTAATGCGGCTATGCTGACACTGTTTTTGTTTAATAAAAACGAGATTTTTGCAAATGCTGTTTGTGTTCAGTAAAAGCAAAGATCTTTTGCTATAAAATCATAAAACTTAGGTAAGTATTTTGTCAGGTTAGAAATTTATTTTTTATGACAACTCCGATTAAACTTTCACTATAGGCAACCAGAAATACTTGCGCACAAACAAAGCCGCCTGTGATGAAATGTTTGATTATTCTTTTTTATTGGCAACAACATTGTTTTTATTTGTCTTTTACTAATACCCCTTTTGCTAACAAGGATAGAAAGAAACCGGATTCCGCTGGGATTTTATCAGGAAAAAAATAATTTTGCGACGACTAATCTTTCGAAGTATATAACCAGCAATACTTCCACAAGCAAAGAATGTACGATAAAAATTTGAACAAATCCTTTTTTTATTTGTCTTTGTCTAATGCACTTTCGCCAACACGGATAGAAAGAAATCTGATTCCTCCGTGATTATCAGGAAAGAAAAGATGAATATTGTGATCACTAAAATATGTTCTGGTGTAAACGGTCCATGGAACTGACCAATAGGGTTAATTCTTGTTCAATTTTTTTTTCTGTCATTCTCAAAAGTAAATGGATACGGTATAGAAGATCTTATTTTAAACCAGTACTAAATCTTAAAGCTATTTAGTGAATCTGAAAGTTAAGATCTAGTCTTAGTTTAAATTAAGATCTTCTAGCTGATCAGTTAGGTTTTGACTGGTTTTTGTCCTGTCATTGTGAATAAGTTGTCATTAAAAACCCAAGGGGGTATTCTAATATTTTAGTGATTTGCTTGGTTTTCAAATAATTTTTGTCTTGGAACATGTTGCTACAATGAATTTAGTTCTATTATTGGGGAAAGTAAAGTAAAAGTGCTATTTTCTTAAGAAATTTGCGAAAAAACCAAGAAACAATTCATAGTATAAAACTTAGTTGTATTATTCTTACACTTGTCAGTTTAAAACTTTTGGTTGCCAAATTAGATTGGTCTAGCATTGGAGAATCTGACCGTAATATTTTATGTAACTTTTCAATTATATTGTATATTCCCTTGTCTATCTGTTTGGTAATAACAATAATATTTATGACTAGTTGTTTAAATAGTCAGTGAGAAATTAAAAGTTGTCAAGATATGAGACTTTAAATCCGGAAATAATTAAGAAAACAGCGAAAAAATACAGTCACTTTGCTAGGCTTCGAATCCCTAATCGTTTTATATAAAATTCTTTTGTTTTTTTAAGAGTTAATGAAAAGTTTTGGAATCTAAATTTTATCTAATGAATTAAAGTTTTTCCGGGGTTTTAAAGTGAAATTTTTGAAATTAATTTTTAAAGATTCAGTATAAGAATGCTCAGATTTGTAGAAGCCGATTTCTTTTTTAAACGAAAATATCGTTAAATATTAAATTTATATGCATGCAGGGCGTAGATATGCGCCAACCTATAATAAATCCATGAATGATAAAAGAAACAAGGATACGGTACGAGTTTACATTGAAGCGAAGATTGTTGACTGAGAACAGTCACTCGAAACAATGCTTCTCTTTAATTTAAGAATCAACCCGAATAAGTTAACACGCTTCACTTTAAAGGTTTCATAGTAGAGAGGAATACCGCGTTCCTGTTTTCTTTTTCGTTCATGAATAAATCCGACGTCGTAATTGATTACAAAATTAAAAATGAGATCATATAGTCAATATCGGCTTAGAGTTTAATGGCAGCCGTTGACACATGTCAAAATATTTGCCAACTTTATGATTTAAACGTTCCCCAATTCAGAAAAAGCCTCGCGGATAGAGAATCGCTGAATTGATGGGAAATGGTCATACATTTACATGTACGCGACGAACACACATATTCCGCATCTAATCGTTGCAGCCGGAAAAGCGTCAACAGGTGGAATATGTGCATCACCTCGCATTGAATGCCGTGTACGGCAACCCTTTCTTACGCCTTTACACCGGCATATCTCTATCCCGCAGTCTTCTACCCGTCTGTCTATTCCGCGTTAGTTCCTTCGATTGTATTCAAAAGTTAGTTCGCTACTTACACTAGTTACAGAGCCGTCCCGTCCGATTTTGATTTACGACGTGTGATATCAAAGTTTATTTTTAAGAATATTGTTCTGTTTTCCGTGTTTTCAGAAAGCATTTTGCCATTATTTTGTGCTTATTAGACATTTTGGTAATATATTGTCAGACTTTGTGTATCTGTAAATTGTTTCTTTCTATTGAAAAGTAAGTAGGTAAACATATTTTATGTGCTTAACAATTATCTGGACAAACATTACCCCCAAATTAATTATTGTGTATAAGAATTATGTTTTGCGGCGAAAATTACGAAGTAGTTTAGTTGACAAGCATATAGTTTTTAAACTACAATATTTTTAGAGGTTATGCTAATCACGAAGAGACTATAAATCGTAGACAATCTCGCCCATGTAAAGCACCTACGGCGCGCTCAAAAATGACGCGTCTTGTTCTATTATTTTTGACTGTATTCGGCACATTCAGCTTTTACAAATTACATAATTCCAGAAAAAAATTATTATTTGTGGAGTGATGTGTTTACTTTTTACTAACATTTTTAGATATTATTAATTTATTATGGATCACGATTACTGCATTCCTAGTACATCCAGACCAAGTAGTGAGGATTTATTTGGTAACTTCAAATTTGTTTTTATTGAATATTTGATGTCACGTATACGCCTCTAGACACGTCGCCCCCACCAAATGTCACGTAGGGGTTGATAAATTATAATGGGGTTTACCAAAACACTTACGTCCAGATTCACTAAGAATGTTTAAGATTTAGTACTGGTTTAAATTAAGATCTTCTAGTTGATCAGTTATGTTTTGACAGGTTTTTGTCCTGTCATTGTTAACAAGTCGTCGTTAAAAAATTATGAATTATTCTGATACTTCAGCGATTTGCTTGATTTCCAAATGATTTTCATCTTGGAAATTTTTTTATTCTTTTATTTTAAAATTGCTATTTTCTTTATAAATTTGCGAAAAACCTCAGAAAGAAGTTCATAATATAAAACTTAGTTGTCTTATTCTTACACTTGTCACTTTAAAACTTTTGGTTGTCAAATTAGACCGGACTAGCGTTAGAGAATCTGGCCGTTATATTTTAAACAGGTACAATCCCAATGCACTTACATGGTGACTAGGGATACTGACGTAGGAGCAGCTTTCGACGGGGTAATTTTCTCGGCCTAAAGGGCTAGCGCTACCGGTAATGCTAGCGCTTCCGGTACTGCTAGCGCGACACCACGGTACCGCCTGTGTCGGAACGCGACTGCGCTCCTCTTGCATTTCGCTGGTACGCTATATATATGAATCTCTCAAGAACAGTTTAAGCAAACGGTACAAACTGGTCAGGGTTCATAAAATAACAGCGAGGCCAACGATATGCAATTGTCAATGTAGCACGTAATGTGGTTTCCTAAATATAAAATAAATAATATGATAAAATGTATGGAATTTTGAAAGAAATACGAAAAATGGGAAAATATGACAATACTAACCTGATAAATTAGTTTTATATGTATGTAATACAGTGACTGGCAGAAAGATAAAAACATTTGTGTCATTGATTTCTCTAGACAAAATCATTTGTGATAAATGTTGGCGCATTAAAGAGATTAGTAACTTGAAAAAAATTCAAAAAACTTACATTTGAACTGGAGATCTGTCTAATTTAAAATATTTAAATTTTAATTCGTGTTAATTGTGTTTTCATACTTTTACACACACGTCAGTAAATTAATTTCCGCAAGATTCTGTTCCGCTATTTAGACAGTCATAAATTTTGATAAAATGAGTAGTCCTGCCCTGACCAAAGTTTAAGTTGGTGAACAGAATGTTACTAGAAATGGCATGTGTGAGATGTGTCAAGGGCCGCCATTAAACTCTGTGCCGATATTGACTATAGTAATGCTTAGGCTTAGGCTAACCACACATACATTTTTATTGTAAATATTTACAAGGTCTATTTTTGGCAATATTCTTGATAGTTTTCGGGGCATATTGTGAAATTGAAAAATAATATGGTCGAGAATCCGAATATTCTTAAATATCATCTCTTAAGATGGGGGGAGGGGGGCAGGGATATTGACAATATTATTGTATGAGTGTGCGCGCGCGCTGATTTGCGGAAATACTCGAGTTCTCCAAAGGAAGTCGACGTGAGCGTACGGTCCCTTTGCTAGTTAAAAATAGAAGACGATATTCAAGTCACTTTTATTATTTACCGACTCGTATTAATTCATCTGTTAAGTTAAAACGTGTCAGTTTGTCTTATTTACGGATCCAGTTCTTAATTCATCGATTTCTTTTTGTTCTTTTCGTACCCAACACCATTGCAAGAAGTATGACTTTTTCTTATCGGTTTTTAAGGACCCATCTAACAACTCACGTTGAAATTCGTGTCTGTGTATTTCGCTGTAAGGTACTATTTTTTCAGTATTATTATTAAGCGCGTAGAATTTTTTATTATCACCAATCCTTTACTAGTTAAACTTGTATGTGTGCGGTTAGCATAACATTGGTATATTGAAATCAATATTTTTTGCAGGTATCGTGAAATGAGACAGAGAATAGCCAGCCGTATTGACTCTCTTAAAGTAGGATAATTGTAGTTTTTAGTTATGATAACAATTTTTTATAGGCGTTTATTATTGGTGCTATTTTTTAAAAATGATATGATGCCAGTTCACCAATTATTAGGACAAGCTCTCCGTTGTGTTATGTCATACATAAATAAAAAATTACTTTTAATAAAACTTACATCACGAATATTTGCATTTACCTTGAATACAATTTGTCTAATTATTGTAATGTTAATCATTAAGAATGACTGAAATTTTTAAATTTTCGTTGCTTTTTGTCATTTTATTGCATTCGTATATAATACGATATTGTGTTTTTATATTATATATGTTTACCGTACGTTTTTTAACATTTTAGATAAATAAATGTAGAATGACTAAACAAATTAAACTGTTTTCTTTTTTCCTTATAGTCGTGTATAATCCAGCTTAACAGTTTTGTAAGTATGGTCTAACGCCAGTCAAATTTGTCACTTTTAATTACCAAAGAGAGCCGGTAAACTCTCATTGGCTTTTCTGTGAATCATGGAGAGATACCCTATATGGCGATTTAACCAAACGGTCCTTAACGGCAGCGGACGTTATCTAACGACGAGGCTCTCAATTAAAGATGGCTGAAGGACTATACAAAGCCAAACATTTTGTTGAGATATCGGAACTCCAAAATAGTGCAATAGATTTTGCTGACGTATTTGACTTCGAGCCTCGTACATGTATTGTAGATTTTGCTCCCAATCCAGCCGTTTTAACTAAACCAAAAACCATTTCGCTTTTCTTAAAAATGGCGGATCGTTGTGTATCCTAGTTGCGATCGTGATATTCCATCAAATCAACATATAGTGGAGTGCAATATCTGCTATTCTTGGATACATAACTGTTGCTCAGGTCTCAGCAATGCCGAGTTCAATAAAATATGGCAGCAATGTGAAAGGATGGGATCACACGATTGGGAATGCAAAATATGTAAGTCAAGCGGAGCGAAGCGAGTTTCCATGGGCCATGCTTCAGGCAGCAATGGCCAGCCAAAAGGATAGACCTCTATTGCACCTCCAAATCAAACACTACAAGAAGCAGCGCTGCCAGCGCTCACCAGACGCCTACGTCCGATGGGCCAATGGCAATTTCTATTTCTGAAATTAAAATCCAAGTAACGACTCTTTTTTATCTTCTGACAGCCCACAAAGACCGAAGTCTAAGTACTATGTACCGTGGGTGTACTGGGGAATCGACTCCCACATCCAGAGCTGGAAACATCCGTAGGGATTTCACCAGCCCTTTAAGACACCTTCCAACAACAATCACAAAATATCCATGGTTGAAGCGGGATTTGAACCCGCGCCTCTCGGTTGCAAAGCTGGCGCCGTACCAACTCGGTCACCGGAGACCCGACTCTTCAGAGTAAGAGCAATGAAAGTAATAAAGACGTAATTTCCTTGATTTCTGAAATGTTGACTATTATGCTAGATCAAAGAAAGGAAATACGTGACGCTCTCCAAGAACTACGAGAATTATCTAGAGACAAGACTGACAAAATCATCAGTTTGGAAACTGAAGTTGCTATCCTAAAGCAAACGGAGAATTTCAAAAGCCTGCCGATCCCACAGATACTGTAGCACCTAAAGAAATGGTTAGCGATAACGACATAGAGGAGATTGAAGATAGAAGACGCCGAGAGAAGAACGTAATGTTTTACAATATCGCTGAACCAACATCTAGCGATACCCAAGTTCGCATTGCTCATGATGCTGCTAAGGCATTGACTTTTATATATAGACCCCTACACCTGACAGCGTGCGCAAACAAAAGCTAAGTTAGCAGGGTGAAATATTGTGTTTGTACGCACGGCCACCGGTCATATTTGTCGAGCCAGATCGGCGAGGGGCATGCGCACAACTCGCTTGTGGTCATCTGCTACAAGTGTTGCATAACCAACTGGAAAACAATCACAGTCGGATCGACGTGTCCTGTCCATCACAGATGACAAATTTGCAGTGCGCATGCCCATGGTCGATCAGCTTTGTTTACATGCGCAAGGCCAGAAATTTGCCACTTTCGCGATTATTGTTCGCGGATCCAGTAGTACAAATTAATGAGCCAAGGTGAAGGAGGTCCTTCACAATATTGTCGATGATGGCGAGGTGGTAAAGGTTGTAAGAGTGGGGAAGTGAGGAGGGAAGACGAGGCCTGTTAAGGCTATCATGAGCAGTAGCACAACCGCAATGAAGGTATTAAAAAATAGATCCAAAATTGGCCACGATCAGACAAACTTTCAGATGCAACATCTTAAAAGCCTACAAGCACCGCTGCAGGATCGCCTTAATAATGGTGAAAAGAATCTAACCATTAAGGCTGTGTACCGTTGTCAAACCTGGTTAACCGCATCGATTTCTTCGGTGACATTAATGACATACTTTACAGGGTCTGCGTTTCCAATCTTACCAACTTTTCAGATTACCGATACTTACGGGACACAAAACCGTAACCGAAGTTGCCAACGGTACACGCCCTAAATAACTTAAGGGTCTACCGAGGATTGTCTCTACTCCGATTGTCCCACCATTGGTATCTACTGATGAAAAAAACTAGAATCGACGGGTAAAACGAAAACTGATGTGCACATTTACTACCAGAACGTAAGAGGTATTATTAGAACTAAATTGAGGGAGTTATTGTTAAGCATGACCGACGGTGACTATGACATCCTAGTGCTATCAGAGACTTTGTTAAATCAAGATATTCACGATGCTGAGATAGGTACGACCGGCTATACAGGAGCGACAGATCAATATTGACTAGGGTGCAGTGTTGGGGTGGCGGTGTGTTGATTGCGGTGCGAAATCATTACCAGGCATTTTTGATAACTGATGAACAAAGCAATGTTGAGCAGTCGTTTGCCTCTAGTCGTAGCGGTTCAGATAAGTTAATTATAGGAGCAGTGTATCTGCCGCAGCCTCAAACCGTCGAAAGTATCCAGGCCAACTGTTCTGCTGTTGACTGCATATCACGAAAATATCAACCAGAAGCTGTGCTTGTTGGACGACTACAATATTTACCTCACGTCAACCGGGTTAATGATGGCTGGGTGTGTGTGCACCACTGGACAGCAGAGAAATAGTGACTGCCTTGCCTATAATCAACTCTTTCAAGTGAATAACATCCCAATGTTGGACTGGGTGTTTCCACATGATAGTGAACTGTCACATGACTGTGAACATTGCACAAGAGTGTTTATTGCCCTATGATCGGCATCCCCTGCCCTGGCGTCCCTTGTTCAGTTTTCTTTCTAATGGTCTACAATACGATACTTACCCTTGTGACTTTAATAGGGAGAATTATATTGGCTTAAATCACTCGATTGATTGGGACAATGTGCTGGGGTTCATCAGGGACATAAATGAAGCAAAAAGCGCTTTCGATGAACTGTTGTATTGTGGGATCAGCCGGTTTGTTCCGGTCTATCGTCTAAAGAATCCAAAGTTTCCTAAATGGTACTCAAATGAACTTAAAAATATAATTTGTGAAAAAAAAAAGAAATGTCACAAAAATACAAACAGTGCCACTACGGGAAGTTTCCCCTCTTGAGGTCACAATGTGGTATTTTGAGGCATAATTGTTATTTTGAATATATAAGACTGAAAATAATCTAAATGATAACACCAGAGTTTTGGAACTTTGTGAACTCACGAAGGGGGAACAGTGGTGCTCCGGGTTATTTACATTTGGATGGGCAGGCAGGGAGCGATGGGCAGTCGGTAGTGGATATTTTTGCGACACATTTTCAAAGTGTGTACAAGCTAGATGTAAGTAGTGATGGTCTGCCTGGTCTTGCCAATGACAATGATTTGCACTTAAGTTATGTTGCGGTTACGTTGGGAGAAGTATTTGAAAGTATTTTGCATTTAAATAAAAATTAAGGAACCAGGTCCAGATGAAACACCTCCTAGATTTTTTTTCCCTTTTATTCCCTTCCAGGTCCTATTTATTTGCTCTTGAGAGCGGTGTTTTTCCTGAGTAGTGGAAATACAGTTTTGTTACTCCTATATTTAAGTCTGGAGATCAGTCGGACGCTAAGAATTACAGACCAATTTCTATTTTGAGTACAATTCCTAAGCTTTTTGAAAAAACAGTTTGTGATTATATTAAGAGTTCAATAATGTTTTGTATCAATCGGGAACAGCACGGCTTTAGTAGGGGTAAATCTACGGCTACAGGAATGGTTATTTTTGCCCAAACGGTGCGGGATGGCTTGGAGAGTGGTTTTCAGGTAGACGCTGTCTATACAGACTTTAAAAAGGCGTTCGACACCGTGAATTGCCGTATTTTGGCACAAAAGCTGGAATCCATTGACTTTGCTGGAACCTTGCTTGGGTGGCTTATATCATATGTTAAGTGGCAGGAAACAATCTGTTAAGGTTAAGGCGTTTGTTTCAAGGGAGATACCAATTACATCAGGTGTTCCACAGGGAAGCCATTTGGGTCCCTATCTGTTTAACATATTTATTAATGACCTACGGCGGGTGGTCCTCTTCTCACGGCCGTTGTAAATTCGAGAGTCGCCGTCATTATTTTTCGCATTAACATTTAATAAAGTTCTCGTTAACGCTGATGTCACTTCTCATTTTGTAGGGGTCTACCTTAAACTTGTATTGCAGTGACTCACATTAAAACAAATAAAATGAATCAAATAAGTAATATGCCAAAGTCGAAATATAAATTTACTTTATTAAATAATAATATACTACTAATAAAAAAAACTACAGCAATAGAGTATTCCATATCGATTCAATACTGGAATGCCTACCAATAGTAAATATAATAATTGATGCGAATTGAAGGCAGTCGGACGGAAAATGTAGTTTATTGTTGAGTTTATGGTAACAGTGTAGTATAACATCACTGCGATTTTTGAAAAATTGCTTAGGTACCATAACCTAGTACGATGACACGTTACAAATATCCAAACAATTTGGCAACATATTCAAAACGGCCAATAGTAAAATACCTCAATCGCTGAAGTTAATATTGCCCGGATTTCCATCAGATGACGTAGAAATACTAAAAAACGCCAAGATCCCTACTTACAACTTAGTATTTATCGGAATCGATGAGCTATAGCAAAGGGATGGTTTGGTGTTATTAGGAAACCATCATGTACTTTCTTTCGTCCTCGACCTTGCCTCAACAAATCAGGTAATTGGAAGAAAATTCAGCACTCACTAAACCCAAGCCGTATTTTAGCAGTTTTAAGGAATGAAATTCAAGTTGCTTGGGCTCAAGAGGCCATCGATGTAGCCAGAAGCACGTTCAGACGAAATGTTCAGTGTGTGAATTCGTATAAAAGTCGGATATACCCATCATTAGGATTTTCAAGACTTCATATAAAACACCACTTATTCGACTCGAAAGTAGCAGCAATTATTATTATTATACATATCGGGCAATCTGTGTGTAAAAATTCCCGGACCGCCTAATTATTTTAAACACTAGGCAAGTTATCGAAAAATGTTCGAGATGTTTTTTCAAAAATTATAATTTGAAAATTATTTGAAATATACAGGGTTGCTCGAAAAGTCGTGACGGATCGTCATATTTTCTCAAATGGAATACCCTATTTTTTGCATTAATTTCTAGTTCCTGTAACACAAAATGTATATGTAACCCAAATGAATCACAATGCCTAACCTAAATGCTTATGCCATCATTTCTTTACAACTTAATGTTCCTTCACTCATCTATAAATTTATTGGAGATTTTCCCTCTCGGAACTATCCATGTGCTCTTTCACTGAACTTAAATTTCATAATTTTAATAGTAACATCTTAAATCAGGATGTTAGATGTGCTTTGCAATACAAAAATTAAATCCTGAGGCGTTCCATAGTTTTTTAATCGAATAATAAAAACCTATTACAATTCAAAAGAATTAAAAAACCTAGAGAATGATGTCGGATCCTCATTGCTAATGCGCGACGGCTAGCATAAGGGCAGCCGCTTACTGGGCGTATTCGTATGCGATCCATATTTTGCGGCCACGTGCTGTTTTGTTACCAGGTTTTTTGGACTATTTTTCCTGGAGAAACAAATAATAAATAACCTGCAATAGTGAGCTCCCCAAATTAATTTGTTCCATTATTGAAACTAGAGATCGCACGATACCGATATTGATATCGGCGGTTGTTGCCGATTATCGGTATCGTATCGTATCGGCAGGAAAATTGCCGATATATTGGCACATATAAAACGAAGAATTTTGCTCTGGGTGAACCGAGTGGCAGCTCGTGCTATCCGTGTAACGATGTATAGTTCGACATACGAAAACTCGACCACTAAAAGAATGCAGCAAGAAATTAGCATGTTGCCAAACTGACAAACAAAACTATAGTCAATAAGTTACTGAAAATTATTTTTCGCAATAATGCTGAGCGATATGGTTGAATATATAAAATAATAAAAACCATAATTATATTTATTATAGATAACAAATTATTATGGGTACCCTAATATTATTCTATTTTAACATCGGAAGTAGCCAGTCGGAAACTTCGTCAAGATTAAAATAATGCGGATCTTTGGAAAATAGGCAAATGCAACAGGTGGCATCGTTCTTCCGGTTGATAGGTTAATAGGCTGACGTCTACAATAATGGCGTATTTAGCTGCTTACCGAGTGGCGATTTGTATTTAAGCTCCGCCCACCTAATTTTTTATCGTTTCCTCACGCTTTCCTCGCATGCAACTTACATGTGTCGGACTATATTGTATATATTTATACCATGTAAATATATTTTTAGATTTAGTTAATAATGTAGTAAATTATGTAATGTAAATAAAGCTGTTTAAAAGTAAAAGTAAGTAGTGCTGTTTTGTCAATGTCAGTTACTGATCTTTTGTTACGCTTACACATCATAATTAATATGGCAACGTTGTTGGCCCCAGAACTGAACGCGTTTGAGTTTCTTAGCTACGAGTCAATAATATTGGACTGGTTTGTATTATAACCGGTCGAAATTTAATATAATATCGAGTTAAAAACATGTACTTTAAGATAAAAAATATTAATAAAACACGAATTGTTCTAGTATTAAAAAAGATCCCGAAAGAAGCGAATTTTTGATATTCAACCAGCGGCGTAACTCCTTAACACTGTCGAAAATTTTGTTTTCCTTGCTCTATACAGCGGCAGGAAAATCAAAATTTAGTGAAAGAGTCCATTGGGAACGTTGTTACTTTACTGATGCGATCCTCATGCTGACAGGACAGCATTTTTGAATTTTTATTCTTATACAATAAAGCTTATTTTGACTTTGACTTTGACTTTGACTATGGCCGTACAATGCCAATAGCGACGATGGCACACGAATAATTAACCTACGTCATCGTCTAGACTTTCTAAATTCAATTGAATTTAAATAGGTTCTTAATTCTTGATTAAAAAAATAGGGAACACCTAAAGATTATTTTTATCAGTCAGGCCCATACAAAGAAAAGGGCAATTTTAGTACCTACTTTCGACAATAATGGAACTAAATTCACTCTAGCAACCCGTTCCAAGAGGAATATTATTTGGAAGCCAAGCAAAGCGCTAAAATATCAGAATAATTCACAAGTTTTTAATGACGACTTATTAACAATGACAGGGCAAAAACCTGTCAAAACATAACTGATCAACTAGAAGATCTTAATTTAAACCAGTACTAAATCTTAAACATTCTTAGTGAATCTGAACGTTAAGATTTAGTACTGGTTTAAATTATGATATTCTAGTTCATCAGTAGGGTTTGACACGTTTTTGTCCCGTCATTGTTAATAAGTCATAATTAAAAACTTACGAGTTATTCTAATATTTCAGCGATTTGCTTGGGCTCCAAATGATTTTCATCTTTGAACTTTTTACTAGAGTGAATTTAGTTCTATTATTGTAGAAAGTGCGAACTAAAATTGCCCTTTTTCATAAATTTGCAAAAAAAAACTCAAAGACAAATTCATAGTATCAAACTCAGCTGCCTTATTCTTATACTTGCTAATATGGTTATCAAATTAGACTGGTCTAGCCGAATCTGACCGATGAAGTTTAGGTTTAGTAGAAGAGCCCCTGATTCACAGTCATTCTTGCGTTGAAATTATATGAATATGCAAAATTTGGAACCTCTAATTTAAACACGACCAATCTAGAAACATGTAAAGAAATTACTGGCATAATCTTTAAACTTTCAAGTGAAGCTCTTTCGTTTTTCAATTTTATGAAAAATTTTAATGTATTAAAATGTTTGATAAAGTTGAAAAGTGAACTTGCCTCGAAATAACAAAATGTAGTAACTTAAATAAAGATAACATTACTTATCAGCAATGTCGTAATTACAAGCAATGGCGCCCGATGCAAATATGAGTGTTTTGACTAGCCATTACAAGCAATGGCGCTCAGGGCAAACGCGTGTTTTGCTCCCTCAGAGTTGTTTAGGTTTTTGACCAAAATCAAAACAATTAGTCGCCTATTGCTTCCCGGGCTCATGGCCCAGAACCTGCCTTATTTACGACACTATCTACTAGTAGTGCATTCATCAATTCTTATAATTTAACATTTATCCCCAGACTAATCAGAAGGTTAGAGAATTTAATGGTTCAAAAAAGGCTCAATGCCAAAATAGAATAGAATAGAATATCCAGCTAAGTTCTGAATATAAAAAAGCGTCGCGATAAGAGAAAATCACAACTCACTAAGTAATATTTTAATATGCATTTGGTTAAGACGTATCTAAGACTAAATTCTCTTAACCTAGGTATCCCAGGAAATATAGATAATCTCTAGGGGAGTTCACATAGTTTTTTCCTAATACTCTCCCCTAAGGAGATACCAATCATCGATTAAGAATAGTTATTGTATATTTAAAAGTATAATAAGTAGATTATGCATTAAATGAGATAGTAGCAGAGGATACAATTTAATTTAACCAGGATACTAGACATGGACTAGTTCCAACACTCATAACCCCAAATTTTAACGCCTATATTTCTTGTAAAGTTTTATATTATAATTTTTGCGAAACCTATCCAACGAACAAAGGTATACTTTATTATTTTCGATAAAGTAAACCAGCTGACTCAAAAATAATAATAAAGTTCATCAGATTTGTTCTTCGTCAAAATTTCGAGGTTATAACAGAACTAGTTCATCTCACATGCGCTGGTTAGGTCGCAGCTGTTCTACTGGCCCGACTGCCGACCATTAAATTTCCTACGTATCAATCACACAAAAAACTTTGTATATGCGAGTTAGCATTGACCCAGACAAACACGGAGCCACCATTATTATGACGTTAATTTAGCCGAAATATAGAATTTTCATGTTAAAGCTCGTTTCAAGCTCTTTCGTTGACCTATTGCCCGCAATAAACCAGCTGTAATAAAACCAGGTAAATTTGCAAGAACTGTAAACAGGGCCGACCCTAATAAAATAACAGGAAACGACAATTTTAATGTAATTTATGTAATCAGAAAAGGGTGCTAGTTATCATAGCCCTCAAATAAATAAAGTTCTTAATTTAAATATCACTAAATTAGAAATTCAGAACAATGTTAAAAAATTATATATATTTTGAAAATACATACAAAAATGTGATCTTCTAGATATATTAAAAATATTTAATACAGTGCGACCTCGATAATCCGGACTAATTAAAACCGCGGTGATCCGGATTATTAAATAATTCGGATTACTGAAGCGGGCCAGTTTTTTATTGGAAAGTGAAATATGTAATACAAAATAATTAGCAAATAGTACATATACATATTAACAAAAAAGTTATAGTCATTTGAATTTTTTTTTAATTATATTTTAGGTTTAAAAAAATTCAAATGACGATAACCTTCTACTAACACATTTTTTTCTCTTAAAATTTAAGAATTGTCGACAAAATTATGTAAAATTTGTTTAGAAAAAATTATAAATAAAATATCTAAGCGTGTTAATTTTTTACCCAGGTGGGTCAATTCAAAAATTCAACTTTTTTTCGCAAATTACAAAATTTTTTTTTTCGCCAAAACATTCCTAGTAGGCCCACTATTAAAAAACCTGAACTTGGCGTGGGTCCCATAAGTAGCAACAGAGATAATATACGCCCAGCGGTAATTGACACTCGGAACGAAAGGACAAAAAATTCCTGTGACGCCGTTGTTAACTTTTAAAAATTCGGAATGCTAAAAAACTATAGGCGTACGCGTACTACATAGTTTTTTAGTATTCCGAATTTTTAAAAAATCCCTACGGCATCATAGTGATTTATTTTTCATTCCTTTCGAGTGTCAATTACCGCTGGGCAGACTATATACAACTTTAAAATTTCACGGGCCGCGCGTAGCCAACACAAAGGCACGCACTGCTTATGTGAACGCCCAGACATCTGATCCGGCCGAATTTCGGAAGTTAGGGGAACCCCACACAATCGATTTTAGATATCCTTCATTAATTTGTATGAAGAAGTCTAGAATTTAATTACAAACGCAGGTCCGGATTAACGAGTACTATCAAATCCGGATTATAAAGTACACAATTCAATTGAAATGCTTGGCCGGATTACCGAATAATCCGATCTACTAAAGCTCCGGATTATCGAGGTCGCACTGTATTAAGGAGAAATATGTATGTGATACCATTGATGCCGATATTTGGCATACGATTTTACGCCTTCCCCCTATTACTGCATTTTTAATCCAATCGAGCATATGTGGCATCAAGTAAAATCAAATGTTAGAGCAGAAAATACTTTTTAGACTTTAAGTGCAAGTGTTGTGACATTAATTAGAAAAGTTGTAGATAGCATTCCTATAGAAAGTTGGAAAAATTCGATTAACCATGTTATTAAAGTCGGAGATTCATATTTTTTATTTACTAATAACACAGAGCCACTTGTTTTTAATGTAGATGAAAATGACAGTAACAGTGAAACCGAATTAAATCTGTAATTAAATTTAAGTAATAATTTTTTATTGTACAAATAAATCGAATGACATAAATCAATAAACAATGTTTTAGTCATTAGTAATTTAACAAGGTTTTATTTTTCCAAAATTATTTCGAATTTAAACCACTCTGGCGCCTTTTAAGAATCTTGAAATATTTATATTTACATTTATTGAGGTACTTACCATTTTGTCAAAAGGCAATGATAAAAGCTTGAAACAAGCTTTATTTCCGGTTACATTTTTGACTGTCTTGGATCACACGAATGAAGTTCAAGGCAGTCAAAAATGTAATCGGAAGTGACGTCCAAATTATATGGTTCGCCTAAATTAGAATCATAATAACAGTGGCTCCGTGTTCGGATACAAAGTTTCTGGTGTTCGATATATAGGAAATTTGACGGTTGGCTCTCCGACTATACTTTTATGTAGTCTTATCCACTGCACAGCATATTTGATTTTTTTTTTTTGATATTCAGTGTGCTTTAAAAGTTTACGAAAAAACTTCTTTACGACCTTTTTAAGGGGGCACTACCTCCTTGGAGGCGTAACAAAAAAAATTACATAAACTCTAGTATTATCTTGTAAAACCTGTGTCCGAGAGATTGTCCACATTTTCAGGGACTCCCTATATAATGAAATAAATAATCATAAAAACAAACTCGTTTCATTACAAAAAAAGACAACTTTTTTAAAAGAAAGAATACGTACGGATGGATATTAGGAAAATGAAATTTATAATTTTAACATCCGAACTACAATATTAGCGCCTTTTTTCGGAAGAATTTAATCGTATTAATAATATAATTTCTGTAATATTAAGAATTATGAATACGGGGAATTTACCCTGGTGTCCCGTTTATACTGGTATCCTGATATTCCAAAATATTAAGGAATAAACTACAAAACTGTGTTCAAAATTACAGGTGTTATCAATCTACTTAGTTCATAAAAAATACTTTCATATAAAAGTATTGTTTCGCGTCTATCTATTAAGGCAGATAGGCTACAGCTTGTTATGTGAAACAAATGCAAATTTAGCTCAACTGACGCAAAGCTAATTTTGCAGCTGCCTTTTTGGCCATAGTTTTGTTCGATCCAAACCCGTATACTTGCAACTTCCTGCCATTGAGCATAAACTGAAGAGGCATCATCACTTTGCCTCTCTCTACGTCAACGGAAGCTCTGCAAAAAATAATAAAGGGTTAAAACATATTACAACTTAAAAACTGCTTATCTGTAACTTAAGTAGTCTTTTTCCATATTATCCTTCTTGTAAACAAATCTATTAACGTCCAGTTGCACAAAGAATTTAATCAAAAATTAAACTAATTGGACACTTTTAATATATCAGCACTCACAGTTAGGGCTTGTTCCGTTGTTGTTAAACAGTACGGTTGGTCACCTTACTGTAAATGTATCAGTGCTGTTTAAGATTTGATACTTATGTTAAAGAATAAATGTTTGTAATGTAACCTAATACAGGGTGGTCCACCGAAAACTTTCCACCAAGGATTTTTTTCGTTTAAACAAATAAATTAAAAAACGCTCGGACCCTTATACTTTAGTTTTCAGGGGGACATTTTTTTGGTATTTTCACCCACCGTGTGGGTCAACCCCTAAGTGGAGTGGCTTTCACCCTTAAAATCTTAAACGGGAAGGGGGTCGAGAGATACTTATTTTAAAGGGAACTGAATTGCCTTTCCATGGAATGTATGCTTTTCAAAAATTCTCTGGATGGTTGTTCGCGAAATACCCGACACTTCGGACATTTTCCGTGTACGAAGTGTGGGATCAATAATTGTAATATGACCCATAACTGCAACTTCTGCAGCTTCACTTCTTACAGGATTTTCAATATTACTTTTTTTGTTTAGCACTGATCCTGTTTCACGAAATTTCGCCACTAATTCTCGCACGTAAGTATGAAACAGGTGTCCATTTGGGTGTAATTCATTATAAGATAACGCGGCAGCTCTAGCACAATCGGTATTTCTAAAGTAAAGTGAAATAATTTCAACCGTTTCTTTAAGAGTATACGTCATTTTAATGCGTAATCGACCGAAACAAAATTTATAGCAAAATTATTAGTTTTACTATGAATTTATCCGATATCAACAACAAACTAATGATAGCCCTTTTTTCAACAGAACAAGTGGAGTTCCAAAGACATATTGTTACAGTATTGCCATGTTTATGCGTATTTAGTGTTTACATTTAAACACAAATTTCTTTAACATTTAATTTCTCGAAAACTACTCACCCGATTTCAACGAGCAAGGTCCCGTTGGAAAGGAAATTCAATTCCCTTTGAAATAAGGTATCACTCGACCCCCTTCTCATTTACGATTTTAAGGGTGAAAGCCTTAGGCTTAGGGGTTCAAGCATGGGGGTGAAAATACCAAAAAAATATGACCCCCTGAAAACAAAAGTGTACGTACGGGTTCGAGCGTTTTTGATTTATTTAAAAGAAATCAAACCTGGGTTCGGTGGGCCACCCGTATAAAGAAAATTTGTCCCAATTGGTTTTTAATCTCGAAACATCTTGTTTTCAAAAACGATTTTTAAAACAGTAAATGAATAGAATTTACTCAACCAAGGCGTTGCAAACCTCACCAACAAAATTTTCCAAGTGATTCCTTGGTCAAAAACAAAAAAATTTATGTATGTATGTATGTCCGGAAAGTGTGGCATTTTTTTTTTGTATGGTTTTCTCATTTATATTTTACCCATTTTCAAAGACAGTTCATTCCAATTTGGTACATATCACACTTTTTTGAGTATCTATAGAATAACACTACAATCATTTGGACTAATCTACAAAGTGATATTTTTTTGGAGGTCACGATTAAACATTATTCACTGAGATTAAAAAGTCAATAAACCATATTAAAAATTTAGCCTAGCTTTAGGTCATATTTTGCCAAATATCAAAGCAATACAAGATACTAAAAAATTAGAGTATGAAGTAGGAATGTTGTCCATTTACGAAAGTATAGTCAGTGTTGTCGCAAAACAAAATTCAGGGGTCCAAAGAAATGCCACATTGTAGATTATTTCGGATGACAATACGGATACTTCAAAAAGTGTTGTATGACATTTCAAATTCACTGCCTATTTCTAGAGGTGTTCCACAAGAATCAGTATTAGGCCCTTTATTGTTTATTATATACACTTTTGATTTTCATTTATCATTAAACACGGCAATCTTTTAGCTTTTCCAGATGATACTCAAATATACCACTCGATCAAGTACACAGATTTGAAAAATAGTATTTCCTTAATCAATAAGGATATTTTAAATATTTCAAAAAGTATAACTGATCACGGGTTAAAAATAAATGAAAATAAAACTAACTTAATTTTAACTGGTCCTAAATCACTAATCACTAAAATAAAAAATAATTCTGATTTCCAAATTGCTCTTAACAATAGTTTTAATATACCTTCAATCGAATTTGGTAAAAATCTTGGCGTAATTTTTGATCAGCATATAAAAAATATAATAAAAAAAGCATACTACAAACTAAGAATTTTATATAACTTTAAGGACTACTTAAATACCGATACTAAACTTAGACTGGTTGATTCAATTATTCTAAGTGGATTAGATTACTGTGATATCATTTATCACAAAAATATCAGTAACTAAGATAAACAGAAATTACAAATTCTTCAAAATAACTGTGTTCGTTTTTCAATAGGGCTAAAAAAATATGATCACGTATCACCTAGTTTTGACCAACATAATTTAATTAAATTAGAAAAAAGACGCGAAATCCATATATCCTGTTTTATATATAAAATAATTTTAACTCAGAAACCAAGATATTTATTTGAAAAAATTGAATTCAGGAATAATATTCATAATGAATACTAGAAATCAGAACGCAATAGAAATACCTAAACATCATACTGAAAAATATAAGTCTTCGTTTAAATATACCTCTTCTGTAATTTATAATAATATTCCTTCTAGTCTAAGGGGCTTAAGCTATATAGCTTTCAAAAAAATATATAAAAAATTATTTAGTAAGGGTAGGATTGGAAGAATGATTTTTTATAAATCAAAATCCTACCTATTTATGCCAACTAGTATACTACTGTAATTCTTTGGTTTTCTTTTTTACTTTTATCAATTTTATATTTATATTTTTAATTGTTTTATTGGCATAAATAAACATCTTTATTATTATTATTATTAATATGGTTATGAATAAAAATATGAAAATGACTAACTATTATCTAGAACAATAAACACTAGTATCAACTCTGAAGCTAGTACAACAATTTTAATAACAATGAATATACTTATAAGGACAGTATCGGTAGTTCTGAAAATGGTTCACATTTACCACAAATCGAAACCTCAATCATTTCGGACATTGTTTGTTTACAATTGACTGATCAACCGAGAAAATACAGTAAAATAATTATTATAATAAAAGATCAGAAAACATCAAGTAAAAATATATTCTTACCCGAATTTCGGATGAGGGTTTGGGTCCCATTCATACAGTCTTCTAATTAAATTCTTAGGTACGTTTGCGCTAAACGTTTCGATTTCTTTCCACATAATACGATGGAAAACTTTCCAAACAACTTTTAAGTCTTTACCACTATCCAAGTATATAGCTCCTGCAAGAGCCTCAAAAATATCGCCAAGAATCTAAAATGGAAACAAAAGGGTTTATGTAAGAATCCGACAATATATCCAATTGCAGCACGTAATTTAGCCTAAATTATAATTTTTTGCCCTAAATTACTTAGGGCAAAAAATGGAACTATTCACTAACAAATAGATAGATAGAATTCTCTTGAGCACAGGGGCATTTTTGGTGCTCCCCCATAGGTACGAAGAAAAATAATGTGTTCCAAAAAATAAAATACTGTAAAATATGCAATTTTTAGCTTTGCTTAAAGTGTTAAATTCGCGATATTATTTAACAAGAATAATGTATTTTCGTTTAAATCTGAACGATAAGAGTGTCACAATCATTATTTACATTTTATAGCAATCAGACATTACAGGGTTATTGTTATTCTGGTCAACTCTATGGTACCCCACGTACTTTTTGAGAACGGCTGCGGTCAGGCTTTCAGTTATGGGGCATATTTTTAGATTAATAAACTATACTAAAATAACCCAATTTCTGTAGGTTAATATCTGCAATCGTAAATACCACGGATTAATAAAATATACCAACATACCATTTTCTTTGCATGATTATAAATTTGTAGTAATTTATTTTGATTGCATGGTAACGAAATTTAGAGCAAGAGAGGCAACGTCGCTTTCCCTTCGCAGCACGTGCCGTAATCTCGTTCATTCATGACTAAAACAGTTGTCAAGGCGTAGTACTTTATGTGTAACATTTTTGACAGGTCGGAATATACGTGTTGTAATCAAATTTTAAATGATTTTTGATTTTTCCTACAAGGACTTTATCCATAAACTTTTAAAAATGGTACGTCAGTGCCAAGTGTGTGGACAATGGATTCTTTTCATCCGAAACTGTCTTTCCACAAGTTTGCTCGGTGAAATACAGACGGCTCGGAAAGTCATAGCGACGGCGCGCAAAGTCGGATATTTAGCGTTCTCGGTGTTCCTTTTCTTTGTCTTACACACGCACAATATATGAAACAAAACAAATGTCTAGTTAGAAATGAATGGTGTCGTCTTCTCTTGCTAAAGGCCAATGGTCACTACTCAAAATTTTCAAATTTCCTATTGCGTCCGATATTTCTTGCAGTTTTGCAATCGCTATGATTGATTACATCGTAAAACAGTATTATTTTAATCTGATTTTAACGTTTCGAACTTAAGAAAAACCTTTTCAATAAAAATTGTAATGTATCTTATCTTTTAAAATTTAACTTTTCCATTAATCCAGATCTTCCTAACCTAACAATCTGGGAAGAGGATCAGGTTGGATTCTATGTAGAAAGCAAAACCCTTTCCGATCTTAAGAGAATTAAAACATCTTTTGAGTTACTGAATTTAACAATTATTTGAGTGTTACAGAGTTTAATAATTATTGTTTGTATTTGTTAATATTTTATTATTTGTGTGTATGTATGTATGTATGTATGAATGAATGATTTTAGAATATATAGTTGAATTTTGCACATAAAATTAATGAAGACGTTATACTTAGTTCGAAACGTTGACATCTGATTAAAGTAAAATTGTTTTAAGGTTTCATCAACCATTGAGACAAGACTGCAAGTAAAAGATACAGGTCCGTATACTAAACAAAAGGAAGACGGACGAACAGACTTATTACGACATACAGGCATGGATACCTGCACAACAGAATGAGAGCTGTTACAGGTCGCTGCAATTACTGTAAGGAGATTGACGATCTAGGACACACCATGTTTACC
Source organism: Philopedon plagiatum (assembly GCA_963971165.1). Lineage (NCBI taxonomy): Eukaryota > Metazoa > Arthropoda > Insecta > Coleoptera > Curculionidae > Philopedon > Philopedon plagiatum. The sequence continues at coordinate 44,790,289 of OZ020191.1, read as the reverse complement.
GGTCCCAGATGGGTAGAAATTAAAAACGAATACGAGATCCAAACAGGACTTGCTTTCACCGAGAGGAACATGATGTCAAGTCTGATGCGGTCCGAATGATCGTGGAAGGAGGTGGCATATCAGACAATACGGTCAATTACAGAGCAAAAGGAGATTGAATGCAGATAAACAACACACCAGGGAAGCTTACTTAACGAAGGGACCCCTGAAGTAAAGCCGAAAGGCGGTTTCCAGGGTAAAAGGGGGGGAAGGTTGAAGGTTTTTAGTTGGTGGGTGGCTTCCTAGAGGGACCGAATCCGACACAGGCCGGCCTCCAGACCATCAGACCGGTACCGTCTTTTAGATTTTTACCCCTCCAAAAAAAAAAGGTCCGTATACCTGATGATAGGAGCCCAGAGACAAAACGTAAGACTCGAGATTCGAGGACACCACCTTGCAGAGGAGAAAATAGCAATGCAAATATCCACTTTATTTTACATTATCCCTTCAAATAGCCAGTAATAAATTAAAACTAAAATGCCGATTTTCGTTGTTTTTTAAGAATATCTTAAGAAGTTTCAAAATTTCTTGACGACATATTATTGGGCACTAAACTGTGCAACTATGCCCCAAGTCAACCTTTGCTGTATCTCTTACCGTTTGCGAGATTCCAATGGTGGACGAATTTGTAATACCCTGTATAAATTGTGAACTCTAATGCTCAATTTTACATTAACACAAGTATATTTTAAATATAATAAATATTGAAATATAAAATAATAATATAAATATAGGTCAGATAATATATCTGACCTTTAACTTTCGTTCTCATGTTTTATTCTGAAATTTTAACTCATTTTCTGCAAAGTAAACGGACAGTGACATTCATCGCAATGTGGTCTTCGTTTTTAAATAAAGAACTGAAATAAAACATCAATTTATAAAATAAAATTACCTTTGGAACATCTATATATTCAGCTAAATTAAGGCCAGGGTCCTCCTCTTCTAATAAAATCAATACTTCGTCATCTATTTCATATTTCTTCGATTCAATATACTCAGCGAATCGGTCTATCATAGACTGCAATTTGGCATTGATCATTAACAAATATTTATGCAAGCCACATCTAACAACCAAACTGGCAAAAGTATTATTGTTAACTAGGGCTGATCTTAAGTCAGTCAACTCTCCTGGGTCCAAGTTACCGCATGATTCGAATATATGGCATGTGATTAAAAAGTCCAATATTGCATCTCCAAGAAACTCTAGGTTTTCATAAGACTGGGTAATGCGATTGGGTGTATAAGAAGCATGAGTGAGAGCTTGTAATAAATACGCCCTGTTTTTAAATTTATACCCAAGAATATCTGTTTCGACAAGTTGCCAGTAAGGGATGTGGTAGTTTATGTCGGCTAAAGTAGATTTATTATTAAGTATAGGATTTTTGGGAATTGTATTAAGTAGCCCGAGAAGATTTTCTGATTTTGGGATAATACCCATCCACTCGACAAAACGTATTCCCCCTGAAAAATACATATATTAATAAATAGGTGGTCGTTAATATTTTAATTATGGAAAATAAAGTTCATTTTTTAGGCCATTTAACGAAAATTATACACCCATATTCACCATTCAATGTTAGCACTATCAGACAGTTAAATTTTCCACTGAAACTTTCAGGTGATAAATACATAGCAAGTTGTTATTTTTTAGAAGTAAGGTTGTGTGCTATCGTGACTTTATCCATGCCGCCGACATTTTATCTATATTATAAATGTTTTTATAATATAGTTAATAATGTATAACATTGGTCTTTAAAGCTTATACCACTGTTAGTTATCAAACTATAAATTGCACTAGTGAATACAGAGGATAGTGATTAAGTTCTTAAACATTACATCTGCGATCAGGGACGTACCGAAAGCAGTAGGGGGGGGGGGGGGGGGGAGGAAATAAGTCTACAAACGCTTTTTGGACATCGTCGACCTTTTTAAAAAATTTCTCGGAGCCAAACTGCTGTTTTTTATACGAGGTTCCAAAAGTGAACTAGAGCGCCTAAAAAGAGGACGCTCCCCCTTCTGCCCCCATGTTTGCAAATTTTTAAAGCTCTGGAATTTTAAAAAGAATTAGAATTCTTATTGGGACAGTTTCTCTTAGAATGGAAATTTTAGCATTTTAAAAACATACACATTCATTGTCTTTGTTATGCCGATGCCGCCACAAAACAAAAATCACGGTAGAACAGTTACAAAATAATGGAATTATTTGGTGTAATTAAATGGTGTAAAATACAAAATGAAATTATCACTTTCAGTTCGATTTACTTTTAACTGATCATGATGACCTTCACCTCTATCAGACTATCAATTAGACAACTGAATTATTGTCTCAAAAGAATAGATTTATAATAACATTAAGGAGTAATCGATTTAGAGAAATCCAATTAATTGATACAGAGATAAACTTACAAAGTAAAATTGTCGTTTCAAAAATATTCTTAAATATATTACTTAAAATTTAAATCTATTAACCAACAACATTTAACTAGTTTAGTTCTTAAAACTGTCCATATTTACTTATAGATTAAACACTTTAATTTTCCGCTTTGCACTTATAAAGTCAGGCTCATAACCTTATATATAATACTTAATAATAAAGTTAACTGTTTTAAAACTCAATTTACAAAGTAACTCGTCAGAATAAACAGCAGACTACAGCAAAATTTATATTCCAAACTAGTTTTACTTATAGAACATGTCAAAGCATTCATCCTGAGCAGACCAAAGCAAAGATGGGTAGCTGAAGTCGAGCAAGAATGATTTTAAGTCAATAGGAGAAGAAACTCAGGATTGGGAGTTGTGAAAATAACAAGTTTAACAAGGAACGTCGACCCCCATATAAAATTGGAAAAAGACGGAGGCAAAAGATCATTTGTATAATAAATAATTTGAAAAGAATGCAATGAATTTATTAAAAAATATGCTGATTAGAACCACTGCCTTGTTAAATTAACCGAAAACTTAATTATCTGGTTATTCAAGTCCTCAAAATGTAATCTGCAGAATCTTCTTCGCCTCGTAGAAGAGAGAGGGGATGGAATGATGGAAATGTCATGTTGCGTCCCCGCTATTTAGTTATATCAACATAAACCGCCAGCAGTATTCCCTAGAGATGGGTTGTCTCAAAAAATTACAGGCTGGCAAATACCACAACAACGCCAACGACCGACTGACTGATGAAATACCATAACAACGCCACTTCGTCGCGCCGTTTTGGTGCTGCTTGCTCCCATCGTATCAATATCAGTTCATGATGATACGAAGTGTTGATATATTCCTCTATTACTACTGCTGCGTTTCGTGGTGTATATCGCCGAGAATAACAGAACAGCAGCAACCTATTATTATAAACAGTTATTTTTGAAATAACATAAGTTGTATTTGTTATTAGAAAATAACATTCTTACTATCTCTAGTACTCCCCCTCGTTTTTGACAACAAGCCCTTCTAAAAGGCAAGAGAAAATACCAAAACAAACCTTTGGGAATATTGGCCAATGACCACGAACAACTTTACAATATGTTCTTAAATTCAACGATTAAATTAATCGTTGAATTATCGATGCGATGAAATTATCGCTGTTCTGTCACATTCTAATATACCTATTATGACAAAGACAAAAAGTATGTGTTGCCGTTGATGGAATAATTTTCTGAAAATAAAAACACGCCTACTACTAAGGGTATTAAAACCGAACAAGAACGAATATCCCAGGATCACGTGATCATTGCATTTCTTGTAAATACTTGGAAAATAAAACGTAGTGTCGATAGGGAAGGTACAGCAATTGAAAGTAACGTTATACATAATGCCCAATACTTTTATGAGAACTTATTACCGTTTTCGTTATTTTGATTAGGATATTTTAGATATCTAATTTGTTACACCGCGAAATTTGGATGGCATTTCCATTCCCCCTCTTTTCTATTCTTCGCATAACCTACTATCCATTTCTAAAGTTTTGACCCCTCAGTCTGAGGGTCAATAACAAAAAAACCACGGGGCAGAATAAACTGAAAAAATTACAGCTTGTTAGGACGTTATCCAAGAGTTTCTTCCAAAAAATGTATTATTGTAGTGTAAACGATATTGAACTTATTCATAATCAAGTAGAAAAAAACAACGATTTTACTGCGTTAATACTGATAAACGATTTTCTCATGTCCATATATTGGTTAATTTTTTCCCTATTTAAATGCAATTTTGAAGGTAGATAGAAAAATATCTATACTTTCGCAAGAGATTGGTAGTATGGGTCTAAAATTGTATTTTTTTTTATTTTTAATGATGTTTGTGTATCAGCTGTACTGTGGACAATTTAAAACCTTAAAAAAATCTTTACACTCGTAGACGTAGTTATTATTATACAAATGTATTTTATTACACAAAATTAAAAAAAGCACCTTTAGTTCTTGTAAAAATTGCAATAAATATTAAAAGCCACATAAGAAAGAGATGCAAAGTGTCAAACGCCTTTACCGACATACTCACAGGACGGTGGCGTCGTCGTAAAGGTCGTATGTAGTCCGTAGGTCCATGTATTTTTATTTGTTTAGAATTTAATCTATTTCTTATGTATTGAAAATATATCTACTTATTGTTGATTTAAATTTTTGGTTTTAGTGGTAGATAGTAATTTGAAATTATTATTGTTTTCACACGATTTTTAAGATTATCTTGTTCGAATTTATATAAATACCTGATGTAATCTGAACCAAAAATACGGTATCAAACTACAGTCTAATACGTTAAAATGTCTCGTCAGTGCAACGAACAAATGAAAAATATTATATTAAAAGTCAGAGCGTACTTTCAATAAGAGAAAGACAACGGTTTGGAAAATATTTTGATTGAGCAAGTGGTTAAAAGAACAGCAGATTGCCTGGGTATTAGTGAAAACACCGTTAAACGTATTACTGCGGAAGAAAAAAGTTCCGGTATTATACCATCACAAGGGAGAAGTGGAAGGCCCCGACTGGAATGTGATGAGATTTTGCAGGGCGTCATAAGGAGAACAATATTAAATTTTTACCTGGAGCGTCGGTTTCCTTCTATAAAAGAAGTTTACCAGAAATTGAAAGAAGATGTCGATTATTTACCAGAATTTTCAGAAATGACTTTGTTTGTACCGATGGATTAAAGAACTTGGGTTTTCCTAGAAAAAACTAATTAATAAACCAATTTTAATGGAACAAAACACAATTGCTGCCAGAAGAGCGGAATTTTTATACGCCATAAAGAGGTATCGTGAAGATTCTTGGCAAATATTTTATACAGATGAAACATGGTGCGGTGCAAATCATTCGGGAAAGTTTGGCTGGGTTGAAAGAGTTAATCCCACAAAACGGGATAATTTTGATGAATTCAGAGGTGGTATACAGGAAATTAATGGCTTTAGAGGTGGAATAAAACGACCATCAGGATCAGGACAACGGGTTATTTATTATCTTACATATTGGTAGTAAAAATGGGTTTTTGGATGGCTGCCTGAAGTGTTTCGTTGGGAAAAAAAGTGCGGCGTCAGTGGATTACCATAACGAGATGAATAAACAACATTACGAAGAATGGTTTAGAACAGTGCTTTCCGTAATACCTGACAAATCAGTAATCGTAATTGACCAAGCACCGTATCATACAATGTTGGATTCTAATTTTCGAAATCCTACAACTGCCTGGACAAAACAAAAAATAATAGAATGGATGTCCCAGCGAAAAGCAACATTGCCCGATGGATTTACAACGTTTAATGAATTAACCAAACCAATGCTTTTGGACCTATGCAAGAACTATCACTTTCCAAAAACGTATCTTTTAGATACAATTGCAAAGGAGTTACGTAATGATAATGTAAAGCTTCTATGGTTGCCAGTTGCACACTGTGAATTCAACGCAATTGAATTAATTTGGGCATATGTGAAAAATAAAGTGGCAAAATTGAATACTACGTTTAAAATCACAAATGTACTAAATGTGTGTCTTGAAACGATGCAGAACGTGCCAAATTCTGTTTGGGAAAATTGCGTTGGACACGCTAATACAATTGAGGAATCCTACAGAGAAAAAGACCTCTTAGTTGATGTTGTTGTAGAACCATTAATTATCAATTTAGATGAAGAGGATGAAGATGATGATTCAAATGAAGACTTTAGTAATGAAGAAGGAGAAAACGATCCATAAGTGTAGGTCTTCTTCGGTAAAAAAGAGTGGTGTAATCCAAGCAGGTTATTTTTAGTTTTAGAATTAAATAAATTTTGTCAGGGCTTTGTACCTTAAAAGTTAAATCAGATGTGATTCTACGTAAACAGGCCACTTTCACATATTTCTTTTATTATTAAGCAAAGGCAAATGCAGACAAACTTAACACAGCATTTGTTACAATTTTCCAAATATGCGAATCATAAAAATAAGGGAACATAAAAAATATTGTTTTTCTTTTAGGTGAATTATAAATAAATAAAGCTAATTGGCCTATTTACGTTACTCACTTTGAAGTAATATTTTTAAATTACTATTGTTCTACTACACACGTTTTGCCTATTGTATAGATCTTAATAAAACAATCGAACATCGTTAAATACAAATAAATGTAAATATTTACCAATGCATATACTTATTGTTTCTTAATTTTACCAGTTACCTAATTTATCATATAGAGCACAAAAATAAAAGCCTTCACTATATTGCATTACTTTAATGATTATTACCTTAACACCCATACTATTGCACCTTCGACGCCCCGCTCCATCCCGCAAGCTCAATGCTGCTATCCTTTACACAAATTAATTGTTTGTATTTACGTTTATGACAACTGCCAAAACAAAATTTTCGTTAAACGTAAAGTTACATCTCTTTATATGTAATACAAAAAAACAAAAATTTTTGCTGTAAGATTACTGGTAGTAATTACATAACCACAATTATTTTTTGACTATTACTACCAAACCTAAGAAAAAAAAATAAAACTAATATTTTTTGGGACTAAAGTAAGGTTCACTTTATCGCCTGTAAAAAATTAGTTAGGCCTGGGAGTACCAGTAAGGCACAATAAATTTTTACAATTGAGTCATTGATGAAATAGGGAAAAAATGGTGACAATTTTACCTTCCCATTAGAAAAGCACCAAGGCATCTACGGTTACAAAGTTTTACATGTGTAATAGAGACAAGTAACTTTACCGAAATATGTGAAAATTATATTTTTTAAAATTGTGCTTTTTACTTTACAAGCTTCCAAACTGAGGGGTCAAAACTTTAGAAATGTATAGTAGTTGCATTCCTGACTTCAATGTTGAAAGCTACGGTAAACAACAGCTTATTGGTAGATGTCAGTTCATCATGTCCTGGAAAGTCGAAAACTTTTTTTTAATTTTTGATTTTATGAAAAAAATACCTTCTTTCTAAAAAGTTCTGCTCCATAAAGAAATAATGTCAGAATATTAAAAATTAAAGTAGAATATACAGGGTGGGGAAAAATTATCTAAGAGGGAACTTTCCCTAATTGATATTTTAGAGCATAATGACAAAATAAAATGTTACTACTGGAAACTGTAAAGTGTTATCAAATACAAAATTTCACAAGTAAATTGAAATATTAAATCTTTTATACTAAAAAATTTTGTCCCCTGGTCACTCAGGTCCCCCGACATCATCCCCTAAAAATTTATTCCTATGGGCGTCAACTAATAGAATTAGTGTACGTTCACAGACCTTTCAAGAATATCAATCATTTAGAATGAGCTATAAGAAATTGTATAGAATTTTTCTGACATGGCAAGGGTGGCTGATTCAGTTCCAACATGGAATGATGATTTGCATGGAAAGCGATAGTTTTGAATATTGGTAATGAAATAAAAGATTTTTTAGTTACAAATATTTTGGATACATAAATTGCCTTGTAAAATTTTGTATTTCGCAACATCTTACAGTTTGACATTATACTCTAAAATAATACATTAACGGCAGCTCCCTTATATACCCTGTATATGCTACCTCAACTTTTATTATCTCGAACATATTTCTTCATGAAGCATGACTTTTAAGATAAATGACTCTTTTTCCTAAAATAAAAAATGAAAAAAGTTCCACTTGTTAAGTATTAAAAACTTTTTAGTACACGCTGTATGCTCCGACTATATTAAAACGCAGTATATTTACCAATATTTTTTGTTCATTTTGTAAAGACAGGAAATATAGAAAAAAAAAGAATTTGAAATATTATGTACATATGTACTTACCTAAAATTCCGCATTTTTGAAAGTAGGCCCCTAGTAAAGCCTCTACGCAGTCAGCAACATTTTTATCTCCGATATAATTGCTTTTGAAAAACGATGCTACATCATTAATTAATCCCTCTTCGCTGGGATCTTCATCAGATTTTTCTTCTTTTATACGTGCAACAGTTTCCTTAGAAAGTTTTCCAGAAATCTGTTCTTCAAGTGGGATAGAAATATGGTATATAGAAGCTAAAGACGTTTCTTTTGCTTCTATTCTTTTTGTAATTTCATCTGGAATTTTAAAACCAGGTGGAAGCCAATCAGATATTTGCAAGTCATTAGCTTTCATAAGACCCCCAATGTTTTTTCTGGCTGCTAAATAATATAAGTTCTTATTACTGACTACTCTTCCTTTAAGGCTGGTCGAAAGTCCTTCGTTAAATGTTGGAAATTTTAGATAAATGTAAATCTAAAACAAGGTTGTAAAATATGTTTTAATAAGAATTTTCTTTCGTTTAAACGGGATAAAATAAAGCATTAAGAAGTAATAAGCCAAAATTTAGGTGCCTGCTGAATATATAATAAAAACAAAAAAAGCAGTAAACCAAAGTTCAGAAAGGAGCCACAATTCGTCTCAGGAGCAGTATATTTTAAGAATGGACTCTAAAGAATTTTGTGTTACAAAAACCCAGATGGATACTCCGGTTTTTAATGTACTCATATAGAAAACTAGTCAAACTAATCCAACAAAAAAGTAACATAATGTGATATAATACTAAAAAAAGTATAAGAACTGCTAAACAGCCGCCATGAAATGTCGTTATTGGGGATTTCGCCTTTTGAAAATTTTAGATTAAATATTCAATTTTGAATCTTGCAAGTGTAAAATTTCCTTAAGGAAACAAACGGAAACTTCAGTAAACATTTCAAGTGAAAATTACAACACAAATTTCTCTGTGAAGATTTGAGAAAAACTCCATATATCTCAGTGAAAATTTGATATGCTACCACCCCGCTTATTTGAGGGGAAGCTTCGCTTTATACTTGACATAAACCCACAGTAGTTTTTTTTGCGCTTTTTATGCTATAGATTACTGTTCAAAAATACAAAATTTTATTGTAATTAGGTACAACGTTCCCTGATACCTGTCACATTACTAAAACAATAATATAAAGTTTGGCTTTTATCAGTTTACGAGGCTTTCAATCCTTCATTATTTTAAATGAAATTATTTTTATTCTTAAAAGTTTTAAGATAATTTTGGGAATTTTCTTTAGGGCAAGACTTAAAAGCAATTTTTAAATTCAATTTATAATAATGCAGACTAACAATGCTCAAAGAAAGACCACAGAAAACAATATTAAATAAATTATACAAAAAAGCAGGAATATATCTTGAAATACTAACAGCTATTTTGTAGGGACTTTGGATTTTGGAATTAACAAAAGATACGTTAAAACATTAAGAGCTTGCTTAAAAATATTGTAACACAATATGCCTACCCCACAAGGTCTACCTAAAAGTAACTTACCGAAGCAAAAAGTTTTAGAAAAGAATCGCCCAGCGTTTCTAATCTTTCCATGTTAACAATATCGTTAGCCTTAGCAGTTGTCATTGCCTTATAAATCAAACAAAGTTCGGGATCATCCGTTAGCTCTTTGACTTCAAGAAGTTTAATTGGCTTTTCTACATAATCTTTGTAATATGTAAGAGCCAGTTGTTGCTGCTGCCTCTTTGGCGCTTCGTTCTTGAGCATTACCTCGGCCGCTCCCACTTTTTTACCTATGAATTTTTCATAATAATCTATATCCAATATGGTAACGTCCAATTCTCGTTCAACATCTTTTGGCTCGTCAGTATCCTTCCATGGATACTCCATTTCAAGCATTGTTTTTGCATAATCCTTATTCACATTAATATTATTAATAGAAGGAATGGGAAAGTTATCTTTAGGCTCCGGAACTAAGACATTAACTGGTTTGGGTTTTTCTATGTGTGGCACATAATTTAGTAAGTACTCGTCCAGTTCAAGAGGTTTTTTCTGTAGCACTATTTCTCGTCCTATTTTTGCCTCTCTGGCTACTTTAGCTCTAAATTCTTCTAAGCGGAACATAAAGGATAGCCTAAAGAGAAAAAATATATTAAATATATTTTTGCTATTTTATTCTGTTTATAACAGTTATAAACAGCATATAAGCACGTTGTCGACGTTAACATAAAAGTATATTTTATCCGGGTTTGTTAGCAAACTGTCTATCGCTTAATAGAAACGCAAAATGTATGATTATCTAACATCCAATGATTTGTTCATAGTCGTATAAAAACAAGAATTAACGGCCAGATTCTCCAACGCTAGTCCGATCTAATTTGACAACCAAAAGTTTTAAACTGACAAGTGTAAGAATAATACAACTAAGTTTTACACTATGAATTTGTTTCCTAGTTTTTTTCGCAAATTTATAAAGAAAATCGCAATTTTAGTAAATACTTTCAATAATAATAGAATCAAATGCGTTCTAGCAACCCGTCACAAGATCAAAATCATTTAAAAACCAAACAAATCCCTGAAATATCATAAAATTCGTTCAAGTTTTTATTGAAGACTTATTAACAACTAGCTTTCGCCCGCGATTTTGTCCGCGTGGTATAGGTGATAACTGATAATAGTGTAGTTTTGATGTCATGATTATGGAAACATGAGTTATGTTCACAGTGGGCTTAAAGCGCCGATAGGTTGAAGAAAAATGACGAAAAAAAAACTAAAAATAGGGTGTTTTAGAGGAACTCTTGTAGTTTTCAAAAATTCTTGAATGAAAATCTGAGTCGCTCATTTTACCAAGAGATCGATATTAGAAGTTTTTATAATTTTATACGCGAAAATCAATATAATAGGCTTTTCTAATACTTCAAACGTTTGGTTTAAATGTACTGCCTTATGAATACAATTAGTATAAGGATTTTTTTTCAATTTCTAGATATAAAATGATGTTCTTACTTTAAGAGGGGCATAAGAAAAAAAATGGTTTTGCAGAGTTGTGCGCAAAAATGGTCACTGCAAAAACTACTAATTTTTAGGGCAATTTTGAGACGAATATCAAAAGATAAAACTACTGTGCCATTTTCGTAATGAAATGCGGCCAGATAACCATGTATTTAACAAAAAAAATTGTTCAAATTTTTGTTATAGAACCTTATGAAAATGGAACAACTCCTTGTCTGTATTACCATAAATATTTCAACAAGAGTTTAGCCTGAACAACTTCCTAGTAAGGACGATAACCATTCGCGGACAAAATTTAATGATTTTATATGTTATGTTTAATTTTGACAATCAGCTGCTTAGTCATCACACGAACCCCTAAAGTTCAGCCACTACCTTCCAGAAAGCAGTAGAGTAACCCAGGTATAGTTTAATTGCAGTTTCCCGTAATGGTGTCAAAATACGTATTAGTAAAATTGAACTGGAAATATATAGTGTACTAATTAAAAATCTTCGATGTGACTGTTTACTGAAAGGGGTTTTATCTCGGGTTTTATACTCGCTTGTGGGTTTTAGAGGGTTACTTATTATCAGTAGCGTCCCTAATCCTGCGTTTCTTCGTTTATTTGTCCTGATAATTATACAGGGAAATACCTAGCTGATTTGATATCCCTATAAGGTAATTATCAGCGTCGCAACCAAACATAAGCAAATTCGGCAAATCAAACACTTCGCATTGCAAAGGGGGGAGGACAAGTAAGAGCCCTGAGACTAGGGCCATATTTTTTGTGTCATTTTCTAAATCATGCGTTGAAGCCCCTTATTTTAAAGCTTAAGCTTGTACCACTTATTCAGCCGTAACCGATCAGCAATAATGCTGAAGGAATTCCGAAGAAATTAATACAAACTTTAGAAATAATCACATCTCAAGTGTATTAATTTTTTTAGCATTTTTGCCGACTGAATAAGTGTGTTTCAAGCTTTACAGGGGCGGGTTACAGTTGTAGGAATGGGTCTGGTAATTATACATATTTACATGAACACTGACGTGTTTATATATTTTGGACTGCATGCTTGATTTTTAAAAGAAGGGAAGACTACAGGAGTGTAGTGTTACCCTATAATACCAGAAATTCTAATAACCTAAATTTACCTAGACCTTCGAGCACTTTAATAAAAAAAATTCTAATTGTATATAATTAAAAAAAATGTCCATCATTTATCTATATCTATTAAAAATATATCTAATATAAGATTTAAAAATAAGCTTAAACAGCTTTTGTTGGGTAAAGCCTACCTACTATGACTTGGATGACTATTTTTCTGATAGGTTTTAATTTGCTTCGCCTACTTGTATTTGTTTGTTTCTTTTTATGATAATTGTTTTATATTATTTAAATGCGAGTTATAAAATAAATATTGAATGGAATCTATTTTTTTTAGCTGTGACTTATATGACTTATGACTAATTTAGTTAAGCTAGGGACACGTTTATATTTTGTGTATATTTAATTTTATATTGTTTATATTTCATATATTATCTTTGTCAATAAGATTTTTTTGTTCTTTGATAGTAAAACATATTTTGATTTGATAAACCAAATATAACTAAAGTCTATTTATTTCGACGATAAACCGAATATAAACAGATGCAAGCTGCCTACCAGTGATCGGTTCAAACGGGGAAATTGAACAGGGCCGCATTGAGAATGAGAAGGAAAACTTTAAACTGCAAAACTGTTTACAATTAAATTAAACCTTAAATAATTGCCAGCCTTGACAACCGAACAAACAAAACAGCGATTAAAAATCAACGCAAAAAATTAAAACTACAAAACAAGTCAAAACTCGAAAGAAAGTCGCATAGCCTTTTTCACTAGACAGCCTAATTACAATCCTGCGAAATACCGCCTGGCACGCCTCTTTCAATTTAATGTCCGGCCGGCCAATACGAATAGGAAGCTGGTGGAGGCTCGACGAGATCGTCAGACTATGACGTGTAGGGTTAATATTTACATCGGTCTAGCTCGGGCATGGCGATACTTTAGAGTTGTTTTTTTTAAGTTTTATTTTCTTTTTTTAAGCAAAAGTCCTCAATTTTTATGTCGTGTAGTTTGGAATAAAGTGCAATATAGAAAAAATGACATTGTTATAGATAAAATTATTGCGGCACGGACCTTAATAAAACATGGGGTCTCTTTGGGGGTCCCCTCTCAGGGGGGGGGGGGCTAGGCTATTGTCTAGTGTGCCTAACAGTTAATCTGCCACTATCCCTGTGTAACCCGCGCCTGGTTTTGCCAGAAATCGAGCGCTACGGGCTTAGGCGAGAGGCGAGCAACGGCACAAGGGGGGGGGGGGGGGGGTGGAGTGTTCCGTGCCATCAGCCCCCCACTTAACCTGAGCAAACCTCGGCCACTCGATTTCCGCCCATCTGCCGCGCCATATCGCATATGCGCGGAGCCGAGTGGGCCTAATTAAAAATTTCTAAAAAACGTGTTAGGACAAAAGTTGTTTCTTACATCGTGAGAAATATTTTTTGTCAAAAAACTTTTTCGCTAAAACCAATGGTTCATCTGTTATAAGTAAATAAACAAATAAATTGTTTATATCAATTGATCGCGCTAGAATTTTTGAATCCTGATAATTTTCGTTCGATCTACACCTGATTCTCAATCATCATGTTTTTTTTTCAGATTTTTCTGAGCGATCCCTCTGATGATAAGGGTGGGGGACAGCAATTTTGAAGCGTTTTCCCGACAAATGTTTAAAAAAATACATCATATATATCGTTGAATTCGTGCTTCAATGAGCTTTCAATTGACACCTTACACCCTTGCCCTTGAAATTTTTTTTTCGTTGCCCATTTTACCCCCCGAAATTAACCCCCAGAATCAAAATTTACCTTTTTATACTTCACGTCTATAACTGGGCCGCCACACTCTATCCCTGTGCTAAATTTCAAATTTTTAAGTCGAATAGTTTCAGAGAAAATCGCCTGTGACAGACGGACGGAAGGATGGACGGGGGGACACCGAAGTGCCTCCATAAGTGTTCCGTTTCACGGACCACTAAAAATAAGCATAGTTTTTTCATTGGGGCAATGCTGAATGCTTTAATGGCCACTTATAAATAGCAGTCAGCATTGCCACAATGAAAAAATATACTTATTTAGTTCGCTTTAGAACATCTATAATAAAAGCTTGTTTTTTAAGAAGTATTTTTTACATAAGATTTTATTTTTAAAATTTTAGTTACGAATTAACCTATGCATTTCTGATAATGAGGTTGGACCTTACTCGCGCCGAAGGAAAGCCTCAATCCGGGTTTGATTTTGGAGTTTTCCTTCTCCTAGACAAGTTGCAGACCAATGCTAACGACGCCCATCTCACCGAACCAAGTTAATCATTTAAAGTAAAGCTTATCGTATTCTACTCGTCAAACCCTTTCATTTGATACCTACATATATCAAGGGAATTGTGAAAAAAAGGTAATCCGCCATCTTGGGCCGTCTTCCATATTGGATTTAGAACAATATTAGATATACTATTGTCACCGGACTTATACACGTATGCAAAATTTCTAGCTTTAAAAAAAAGTCGAGCTTAATAATTAGAACTAGTCGAAATTTGGATTGCAATATTTCACCTAAACATACTAACAAACAAACAAGTGAAGTTAAATAAAAGCTTGTAATAAAAGCTTAAATGGACTCTCTCTTTTCATAAGGTGAGTGTTCTTACAAATTCTTGCCTATATTTAATGCGGAAATCTGTTGTTAATCATATCTCCAGGGGAAAGCGGATCGGGATAAAACCTGTTATAAAGGAAACTTACGTCACAGAAAAGAATATAGGTTAGTTTTATTCCGGCCGGATAGGTAGTTCCTCCGGAATTTATAATCCGCGATGAAACCTAGCGCCTTCACCAAGTGTCACGAAAGTGGGGTCTCGGATTTATCAGTGAGCAACTAGATAATCAATAGACGAAAGTATAAAATTCCTTCAGACAGTGTTAATTTTTTTGTAACAGATTTTAATATACGGGGTGTGCAACGACGTGGGCCATAAACGTATGCAAGATGAGCGTAAAAATTAGTTTGATGAAGGTTTATTCACTGTATGAAAATTATAACGATTTTCATTGTCTCTGTGTATTACTCATATTTTTTTATCTCTGGACAGCCCACGAAGGCCTAAACCTAAAAGCCTAAAACTAAAAGTGTTATGTACTAAGTATAGGATGTGTCACACCTATGTGTGGTATGATGGATCCTAAAAATCATCAGTGATTTGGTTTTTCTTTTAAAAAAAGAAAGCTTATAAGCTAATGATAAGAACACAGGCTACTTTTATCCCGTTAAGTAGTAGCTATACAGTATGTCCACGGATGGGGTTTAGAAGAGAACAAATGGAGAAAATTTTGCAAGATACGTAAAATGTCACTCCAAATTGAAGTCTTTGCTTGTAAAATAAATAATAAGATTCACGTTAGGGGGCGTTCAAGTATTAGGTAAGTATAATTTCTTGATTTCAGACCCCCCTTTATGATAAGACGTAAGAAGTTTTTTTTATTTTTTTATTAGACGTGAAAATTAAAACAAACTAAATTATTTTTAAGATTAAAGAACTACTTCTAAACTATTACTACACTTTGCTTTCACGTTTCGTTAATGAATTGATGAAAAGAAAACCTTATTACAGATGACACACTCTCATATTCATTTGCTTCAATTCGGTTTAGATCTGAGAATCGTTGTATGTCTGGAGTTCCCCGAATTGAGTATCTCTCGCATTGACTTCTATATATAGACCCGTACAACTGACAGCGTGCGCAAACAAAAGTTAAGTTAGCAGGGTGAAATATTGTTTGTACGCACGACCACCGGTCATATTTCTCGAGCCAGATCGGCGAGGGGCATGCGCACAACTCGCTTGTCGTCATCTGCTACACGTGTTGCATAACCAGCTGGAAAACAATCAGCAAACCCTTTTATGTTCCTTGACAATCCGAGTGGGATCGACCATCACAGCTGACAAATTTTGCAGTGCGCATGCCCATGGCCGATCAGCTTTGTTTACATGCGCGAGGCCAGAAATTTGCCACTTTCGCGATTATTGTTTGCTTATCCATATTAGAAATCAATGATCTCTCGATATTATGTAAGTAGACCGCTAGGTACTGATGTAGAGAGACTGGAAATTCCCGGAACGCGTGTTTATTACTTATAAAAAATATGTAAACAAATTTCGTATGGAATATTTTATAAATTTTAAATAATGGATGCTATTTAAAAATATCTATTATTTTGTAGTTTTTACCTTACGTGAGATTTACGGTCTCCCCCCTTTCCCTCTGTCAGCAAAAGTAATAAAAAATTTAGGGAAACTCCTGTGATGATCCTTAGAAATCGTGCTAAACATCTTCTAGAAGTTGTGGAAAAAACTCATATTCAGATGATCTTAAAAGAAAATAAATTATTTCCATTCAAACCCCATTTTAACCAAACATTGTAAGAGGGAGATAAAGCGAAAAGACTAGGTTTTTGTTTATGGGTGAGAGACCAAATTTTAAGTGGAAATATACATTTTTATACATTTATTATGTTTTCTGATGAATGTACACTTTCCACTAATGGAACTGTACCATCCCAGCATGTCAGGTACTGGTCTCGAGAAAACTCCGAATTTACAGTAATGAGGCGAAAACAATATATAGTTAAAATTTTTCATAACGTGAATCTTACTTATTTTACAAGCAAAAACTTTTATTAGAAGTGATGTTTTTACGTATCTTGCAAAATTTGGCCCATTTGTCCTCTTCTAAATTCCATCAGCGGACATACTGTATAGGGTGTGTCACGAAAGTGGACATTGGATTATTACTCGGAAACTGCACCATTAATAAACGAATTACAAAATTCTTTTGTTAGGAGGAATTCAAAGTGTGCCAACATCACAAACGTCATGGTTCAATAATACATAAAGGATATAATTTATTTGCGAGCGAAGCCGCGGGTACAAGCTAGTAGGCTATAACTAAACGTTGCATCTTGGAACAGCACTTTACGTACATTTATATTTAATAAGTTGACCCCTAGCTATAGATAGTTACCTTGAAACAATTGTAGGGAGCAAATTAGCTTGTATCCAAAGAGCAGCAGGAAACTCTTGCTTAACCACAAGCTCAGGAATCAAATGAATTTCAAGCTCTTCATAGTTCTTTTCCTTCTTTCTTTTAGCTTGGGCTCCTTGCGGTTTTATAAAGTTTACCCTTTTTGTCAAACTTTTAACATAAAGAAGGGGTTTTTCGGGATTCAAGAGCCGCACATCATGCTTGTCCAAAAAGTAGTCTTCATAAGTGGAGTACTGTTCATTAGGGAATGGAGTTTTAGCTGTCTTATTTAAAGAAACTTCAGTTACTATATAATCCTAGAATAAAACAACAATTAAGTAGGTTGTAATAATTCGTATTTGTGGCTGACAAACACAAACCTATAGGTGGATCATTCCATAAGTTATATGTTACTCTTTAGGGAGCGTTGGAAAACTTTTATGACATCTATATAACGGCAGGGAGCTAAAAGGTGGCATTTGCCGATCGCGTCCATGGTGGCCAATTTAATTTCGATTGGTTCTTCGGCTTTAAAATTTTTGGCAATAACATTTCAAGTAAGACTTAAGTATAGATTATTATCCTGCAAGTACTTTAGTGTATTATTAACAGTTTTAAAGTGCATATTAATTTCATTCAAAAGATTTGTATTTTAAAAGACATATGGTGACATTTTTTCTGGTCACTAGGATCTCAATATTTTTTTAAAAGAAATTTTCGTAAAATAGAGATTGCACGATGCCGATATTGATATCGTTATATCGGCATATCGGCGGTTCTTGCCGATTATCGGTATCGTATTGGCAGGAAAATTGCCGATATATTGGCACACATATAAAACGAAGAATTTTGGGTTCTTACTGCATATACCTACGAAAGGTAATACTAGTAAATATAATAAAATAAAATGCATTTTTGTGCCTCTTCTAATGTCACTAATTATATCTAATCATTTATAACATAAGTGTAGTATAACTGAGGCCTTTTTCCGGAGAAATAAATTAAGAATTTCACAAAGCAATACTGCAAATATTAAACAGGGACTTCCCCGAAACTTCACCAATCAGGAACGTTATACCGCGTTACCGCGTGACCGCGTGACGGAATGATAAACCGGGACTTCCCCGATTTTCGTTTTCGCCCAAACAGAAAACGCACGAACGAAAAACGGAAATTGATACAGAATACGTACAGGATTTAGCGAATTGGAGGTTCAGAACGGTATTTTGTATTTTTTATTTATATTCGACGTTATAAAAACCAGGGTTGGTATGAATTAATTCACATGCTTTAAGTCTTGACTTTTTTTTTTATAAAAGTCATGACTTTTTCCAACCCTGATAAAAACTAAACCTTGAAATATGTACTTGTCTTTGCCGATACGATGTATCGGTATATCGGTATGTAAATATCGGTATCGGCCGATATATCGTATCGGCAAAATAAAGTCATATCGTGCGATCTCTAAAAATAAATTACGAAATATCTTAAAACTTTAATTAATATCTTAAAAAATACCCACAGAATATGAATCTAATTATTGAATATTGTAGAAATATTCATTCAAAAGGAAACTGGGGCGAAAAAACTGTATCAAAATAAAATTAAGTTCACAATAAATGGGTGTGGTCGGCAAATGAAGCCCGAAGCCGGTGTCCCATGTGCGAAACTCAAGACGGAAATAAGCAGAAATAAATGTGAAATTTTTAGCGGAACATGCCTCATGTGTTTCGCACTTTTCTGGAGGAAGATAGGTAACAAAGCAGTTCTAACCTAAATAAAATCTATTAAGAGCCTACATCAGTGGACCGCGTGCTCCGATTCGGGATTTCGCCAATGAAGAGCGTAAATCAATGTTAATGAGCAATCTGGCAACATGGCCATTCGGAGACGCGACGCGACCTCGCCGTCGTGAGTTGTATTAGGACAGGACTTGATTTCTTGAAGAATAATTGATTATTTTTGAGCAAGTTTATATTATGTATTTAGGATTTCAAATTATTTCACTTTTCACTGTAAATAATCGCAAACTATTAAATGTTGGACATAGGACATTCTTTGATAATAATTATTGATCTTGATTTCTTTTTATTCATTGTATGTCTTATTTGTTTATTTAATCTTTTTGTCTATCATATGGGAATCGTTAAAAATTAAAGACAAATTTTCAAGAATTCGTTATTTATTTGGAAAAAATAAAAGTTGTAAAAAAATAGATATAGACAGAAATACATAAACAGATAGGTAGGTAGACTGGCAGCCATTTTTCTTTCTTTTTTGTACGTATCTATAAGAAAAAGTGCATTAATAAATGTGTAATATTATAAAATAATACTACCTAATGACATAACAGCCAACAAATTTATGGAATAATATAAGATACTTTTCCTTCACATATGTTATCTCCAATGGGTAGGGTTTTTGGCAAAAGCGGATCAACCAGTTCAGGAAACATAAAATTGTCATAAAAAATCTTAATTTCGGCAACATTTTATTTTGCCAAAAGGATTCATCACGTTTTATCTAAAAAAAGAATATTCTAGAAAAAGAATATTCTCCAGTTTTTAACAGAAACTGTAATAATTAATTTACCCTGATTTAAAGGTTTTGGTGTTTAGAAATAATTTTGAATTCAACCTAACCTACGTAATAAGCGGAGTTTGCTATATCCGAAGTTCACGGTCAATAGAGCGTCAACGTAACATATTACCCCATTTTGAACATCCCGTAAATCTAAAACAGCTTAATTGATTTTAAAACCGAGAAAAATTCTGAGAGAGCGATTCATTAGAAATCAATTCCTTTCACAAATTACGCACTTTTGATGTATGCTTCTTGTGCCAAAGAGAACAAATCTACCTCGTTTTTTAAAATCTATCAAGTCATTTCAGATGTACGGGGTGTCAAAAATGGATCAAAATGTTATATTTAACAGTTCAATTGGCGCTTGGTTTATATTATTTTATTTAATCATAGTACAGGATCCGAAGTAAGCTCGTCCTTTACCGATCTGCTTACCGGATAAAAAGTCTTTTTTATCAAACATAATATGTTAACAAATATATCGCGAATGGGTTGCCTAATGAAATATGGTAATGGCTATCCTTAATTAAAAATACTGTAATTCATTTTTTTTTATATTTCACTCACTTGCTTACCAAACGAACTTAATAGGTACTAATCGAAAGTATAAAGCATAAGGAACATGCAAAAGTTAGGTTGCCTACTTTTTTTCGGTCCCTATACCGGGTTGCCATCAGGTATAAACAGGTGAGTCGATTTTAGTAATTTGTACTCATCTGCTTTCTCATTGAAACATATATTAAAATAAAGATAATTTTATTGCGAACACTCTTGCGAAAAATCGGTCATGAATCACGGTTGCCAGGCTTTGAAATTTAAAAATTGGAGCAAGCGATGCGAGACAGGGAAGCATTGCGCGTACTATTCGGTGCGATAGAGGAGGACACAGCATAGCAGCTGTGTGTGACGCGACTTTCGGATGAAGGAGAGTGCGCATGCATGTATTTCTATTGTTTTATAATAAACTTTTTTTACATGACACTAATGTGTTCATCATTTGACATACATTTTACATACCCTAATTTTGTTCATATTAAAAATACAAATTTCATTTTTGGGTTGAAGCTTTAGTTGACAAAATCACATTTTTTGCCATAAAAAAACAATTGAATATTGATTGTGGTTTCTCCGGAGGTGAGTTTAAGTTTTTTATTTTAAATGGCAACCTACCAATTTTTTTATACCATTAGATACCTTTTTAAATTCCATTTTCGGTAATATATCATAAGTGGTAGTTTGCTCTCAAAATGGCGACACTGGAGTGATTTTTCCGTTTGAGTAGATCGCCAATTTGAAGTTCCTGGTTGTTATTTTCATAAAATAACTCTGTAGTTTAGTGAAGAAGATTGTTTAACTTTTATTTTTTAAAATGATTTTGTAAAACTCTTTTAAAATAATTTGTGTATGCAAATTTATGTTTTCTTAATATGGACCATTTTTAAAGCAAATTTGCACCAATACATTAAATAGAAAGTACCAAAAGTAAAATAGCCGTCGCGTAGTACATGTTACTTATTATATTACCTAAAATTATCAAAAACACATTTTAACGGTTTTTTTCTAAAAAAAAAGTCAAATAAACAAGACAAAGTACGTTAAAAAGAACATTTATTTAAGATAAAATCGGCTATGCATTTACCTAAGTTGGCGTTAAAAAACAGCCCACTTAGGTAAATTCATAAATCTGATTTTATGTGTAATAAATAATGTTATTCTTAACGTACTTTGTCTTATTTGACATTTTTTGGAAGAAAACCGGTAAAATGTGTCTTTTTGATAATAATTATCAAAAAGACACATTTTACCGGTTTTCTTCCAAAAAATATCAAATAAGACAAAGTACGTTAAGATTAACATTATAATTTATTACACATAAAATCAGATTTATGCATTTACCTAAGTGGGCTGTTTTTTAACGCCAACTTAGGTAAATGCATAGCCGATTTTATGTTAAATAAATGTTCTTTTTAACGTACTTTGTCTTGTTTATTTGACTTTCTTTTTAGAAAAAACCGTTAAAATGTGTTTTTGGTAATTTTAGGTAATTAGTAACATGTACTACGCGACGGCTATTTTACTTTTGGTCCTTTCTATTTAATATTTTGGTGAAAATTTGCTTTAAAAATGGGCAATATTAGTAAAACATAAATTTGCAGATACCAATTATTTAAAAAGAAATGATGTTAAAAAATAAAAGTTAAACAGTCTTCCTCACGAAACTACAGAGTTATTTAATGAAACAACCAGGGACTTCAAAATGGCGACCTACTCAAACTGAGAAAAATGCCTCCAGTGTCGCCATTTTGAGAGCAAACTACCACTTATGATACCTATGTCACCGAAAAGGGAATTTAAAGAGCTATCTAATGGTATAAAAAAAATTGGTAGGTTGCCATTGAAAATAAAAACTTAAACTCACCTCCGGAGAAACCACAATCAATATTCAATTGTTTTTTTTATGGCAAAAAATGTGTTTTTGTCAACTAAAGCTTCAACCCAAAAATGAAATTTGGATTTTTAATATGAACGAAATTAGGGTATGTAAAATGTATGTAAAATGATGAACACATTATGCCGGGTTGTACAATAGTGGCTTAAGCTTAAGCTTAAACCTTCCCATAACAAATACATTGCTGTCAAATTGAAGGCATTTTTGACAGCAATGCAATTTATATGGGAAGGTTTAAGTCTGAACCGAGTTTTAGTTGAACTAAGCTTAAGCCACTATTGTACAACTCGGCATTAGTGTCATGTAAAAAAAGTTTCTCTTTCATCCGAACGTCGCGTCACGCGCCGCTGCTATGCTGTGTCCTCCTCTATCGCACCGAATAGTACGCGCAATGCTTCTCTGTCGCGCATCGCTTGCCCCAATTTTTAAATTTCAAAGCCTGGCAACCGTGATTCATGACCGATTTTTCGCAGGCAACCTTATACCACCGTGATCGCAATAAAATTATCTTTATTTTAATATAGTTTCAAAGAGAAAGCAGATGAGTACAAATTACTAGAATCGACTCACCTGTTTATAAGTACCTGGCAACCCGGTATAGGGACCGAAAAAAAGTAGGCAACCTAACTTTTGCATGTTCCTTATGCTTTATACTTTCGATTAGTGTATTAAGTTCGTTTGGTAAGCAAGTGAGTGAAATATTAAACAAAAAATGAGTTACAGTATTTTTAATTAAGGATAGCCATGACCATATTTCATTAGGCAACCCATTCGCGATATATTTGTTAACATCTTATGTTTGATGAAAAATACTTTTTATCCGGTAAGCAGATCGGTGAAGGATGAGCTTACTTCGGATCTTAGACTATTACGTGTTTATATCGGTTAATTTCATATAAATCATATATACCTACCATAACCAGTAGAACTACTCACACACTACTTACCGTTTTTTCATAGAAAGTCGTCTATTTTTGCGACTTGTGGATGAACATAATCGTTTTCTGACACATAAATTTTCGTTCTTTCTAGTCCGCCCCATGATAGCTATTTAAATACACCGAAAATCCAAATCACAATCACACGCTAATCTTAATAATAAGACTGCTCCCGGTGTCGTACGATGCGTGCTGTGTTGCCAAAATGTGTTAACTGCCGAAAAAGCTACGCGATTTTCTCCAAAATTCATTAATTACGGAATTCCAAAGTTTTACAGAAAACTAAAGGTTTAATCAAAAATTCGATCTCCGCATAAATTATAGAGAAAATCGTGAACAATGAGGGAAAGTCTTTTAAAAAAATAAATATTACAAAATAACAAAAATTTTAAAAATAATTTTTTGATTTTTCTTTTTAAATGACTTTCCCTCATTTTGCTATAAAATTATAATATATTTCCAAAATTTCGTATCATTTCGTTGGTTAGTTTTGGTGCAATTCTTTGAAACAAATTAGCATGTTTCAGCTGGTGATGAATGCTCTTAAGTGTTGACTGTTCGTCGTCGATTTCATTTTTTTCTCTTCGTTTAAATTTTTAATAATGGAAAGCATTAACAGTAATAAAAGTAACAGTAAAACATATATAATTAAGAAGTTTAATTATTTTCTTTTGCGTTGTTTAAAATCATTGATTTCTTGGCGGATATTTGTAAAAAGATAGGCCAGATGAAATTCGACCAATATAATCGTTTATTGCTTTCCGCTTCCGCCCTTATTTTTGCACATGTATAACGCTACACCAAAGTTGTTGCCTTCAAAAACAGCCTAAACAAAACAAATAAAATTGCGACTTAAAATTTCTCCGAGCTCTTGTATACCGAATGGTAATTTTTTGAAATAAACTGGTCAACAAAAAAATTCGCAAAAGCGATTTTTACTCGACTTTTCAAGGTGCTATAACTTTTTACAAACTTTTTTGAGAGCGGTTATCGGATATCGATAGCTCATATTTCCCAGATTAGGTATCAAGAAGTGATTGTGCAATGAAAACGACATTTTCATGTTATACAGGGTGATTAATAACGCAATGTAAAACTACTAAAGGTTTAGGTGTGTGCCATATTACCAATAAATTTTGTTGGTCGTTCCGAGATAGCACGTTAGTAAGCTGATATCAATATCTCCAGACGGAAAATACAGAAGGAATCAAAAATCACACAAATTTCTCATTTTTAAAACGCTGTAGCTCGAAAACGGATGGATAGACCTTGTCGGGCTGTTTAGGTATTGAAAGCCTTTTTTGTGTAGAGTTTTGCCGAATAAACTGTTTTTTTCAAGTTCAAAATGTTTGCGTTGTATAGGGGTGAACTAAAAAGTGAATGTTAAAAATAAGTTTTTTTTCAATTTGTGCAAATTGACCAGTATGCGTTAGTTTTCTTCCAGAACTAGGGCGTTTTGTCCGATTTTCGATTAGTTTTATACAGTGTATGGCAAAAAATTATATGCATTTTGGAAAATTTTGTGATTAGTTATTTTTAATTGTTTTTATTGATTAAAGTTACTAGATGTTGCTAGATCGACTTTGCATGCGCTGATTTAAAATTGAATATACAGGGTATATTAAAAGTAGCGAATCGCGATGTCATAAACCAAAATTTTGACATTTTTTGTTGAACAAATTAATTTGAATACAATTTATTGCGTACTATCTGCATATTCAATGTTAAATCAGCCAAGTGCAAAGTCGATCTAGCAACATCAAGTAACTTAAATCAATAAAAACAATTAAAAATAACTAATCAAAACATTTTTTAATATGTAGACAATTTTTGGCCATACATTGTATATAACTAATCGAAAATTGGACAAAAATCCATAGTTCTGGAATAAAACAAACGCATACTGCTTAATTTGTACAAATTAAAAAAAACCTATCTTTAACAATACTTTTCATTCACTTTTTAGTTCGCCCCTATACAACGCAAATATTTTGAACTTGAAAAAAAAACGGTTTAGTAGGTAAAACTTTACACGAAAAGGGCTTTCAATACCCAAAAAGTCCAATAAAGTCAATCAATCCGTTTTCGAGCTACAGCGTTTTAAAAATGACGCTACCAAAATGTGTGTGCTTTTTTTGTTTCCTCCTGTATTTTCCGCCAAAGACCATTAATCGAAATTCCGGCGAACACGTCTGGAGATATTTATATCAGCTTACTAACGTGCTATGTCGGAACGACAAACAAAGCTTATTGGCAATATGGCACACACCTAAACTTTTAGTGGTTTTATATTACCTTATTAATCACCCTGTATAGCATGAAAATGTCGTCTTCATTGAAAAATCTCTTATAGATGCTTAATCTTGGAAAGATGGGCTATCGATATCCGAAAACTGCTCCCAAAAAGTTAAGTTTTTAAAAAGTTATAGCAGTTTGAAAAGTAGAGTATTTTTTGTAGACAAGTTTATTACATAAATCTAGATAAAAACAAGTAAGTACTTATTGAAAACGAGAACAACCAATTATTCTTGTGTTTTTACGTATTGCCTCAACTTAAAGGCCGTTTTAAATCACAAATATTACACTATATTTTAAGACAATAAAAACATTTGAGAAAGTCGCATGTTCTAATAGATATTATACTTAGCACATTTCATCTACCAATCTTTCCGCCTACTCTTCCTATCAGACGCGCGCCGTTCATAAACTAGGGTGTAGACTGCCCAATCGGCCCCCGGAGGGGCCTATAAGGTCGGCGCTGTCATCATTGCCATGCACTGAAAATTTCGTGTTTCTAGAGCATGCACCGAGAGAAATATAACACTCCTTCGGACTGATGATCGAGAATAGACCGCCCTTCGTATCCGCATCGCTACATACATACAAACACCCACAAATTTTTAGAAATATAAATATATACGACTTGCTTGAAATCCGACTCAATTAAGTAACATTTAATCGTCCTATAAAGAATGCACGTATTTCGATGAACTCTTTCCGATGAAGTATATGGGATTTTGATTTGGATCCATTTTGACTCCGAAAAAAATTAAAAACCGTAAAAAATTTGGGTCAAAAATCAAAATTTAGTTTTTTCCAAATAAATCCATTTTCCAGCCGTTTTAGGTATAGGTAAACGTATTGCAAAAAGAAAGTATTTGAGATTTTAAAGTTTCACGTATGAATCCGTTTTTCGGTCAAACTTTTGTAAGAAACAGTTTTGTTTATTTATTATTGATTGGTATTTCATGCAGACTCGCAAAGGAAATGCCGAATTCACGTTTGTCACGTAGTCTGAATGTTTTGGTTGAGATATAAAATTTCATGATTCAGCCCGGGAATTGAAAAATATAAACAAAATCATTTTGAATATACGCTAACCAAATTAGCTTTCAGAATAGTTTTACCTTGTGTTGTGGTATGTGCTATTTCATTAGTGTAAAAGAAGATTTCAATTATTGGTGAGTGTACTCACAGGGCAACTTGGTTTACCCATTTTTATTATTAAAAAAAATACCTATTTAATTAATTGATTTTATAATTTTGTTAATCAATCATTTGGGTGTAATCACTGCAATTTTATATTTTGTTATTTTATATAATGGATACCAGGCACGCTCATAAATTGAAAATTTATACTTTGATAATATTTTTGTTTGCTTGGTTAAATAGAAATGAAGTTTTTGTACACGCAATGTTACCATAAATCCTGTGTGGAACTATATAGCCTGTGTGGCATTAGCCTGTGTGGCATTAGCCTGTGTGGCACTAGCCTGTGTGGCATTAGCCTGTGTGGCATTAGCCTGTGTGGCATTAGCCTGTGTGGCACTATAAATCCTGTGTGGAACAAAAAGTCCTATGTGGAATTTATTAGTAACATGTGTGATTAGTTGAAATTTAAATACTAGTGATAATTGTTTGCCTTGTCAAATACAAATGAAGTTCTTGTACACGCCATGTTACCATAAATCCTGTGTGGAACTATATAGCCTGTGTGGCACTTAGCCTGTGTGGCGTTTGGCCTGTGTGGCACTTAGCCTGTGTGGCGTTTGGCCTGTGTGGCACTTAGCCTGTGTGGCACTTAGCCTGTGTGGCACTTAGCCTGTGTGGCACAAAAAGTCCTAGGTGGAATTTATCAGTAACTTGTGTGATTAGTTGAAATTCAAATACTGGTGATAATTTTATATCAGTTTACTTTATTTAAAATAAATTCTGGGTGAACTGGTTGCTCATGGTACTTTTTCCTTAATTTCAGGTAAGTCATCTCGACAGACGATCCCAGCCTGATCCACATTAATAGAATCAAAAGATTAAAAATAAAAGGTGTAATATATTTGTGAGTACTTAATTTTTCTTTTAATACAATTAATTAGTTGATTAATTTATTAAGCAGATTTCTTTAATTAAATTGTGAATCGGCCATAAATACTTTTCAAAAAAAAAAAAATAATTATAAAAATAAAAATACAGCCCTAGAGTCTCATAGAATTTTTCAGAAGTGGGATTACTCGATAACTTGATTGTTCGATTACTCGATTGTTTGATAACTCGATTGTTCGATTACTCGATTGTTCAATTATTCGACAGTTCGATTACTCGATTACTAGTTGATTAGAGTATTGATTTGATATGGATCAGGGATAACGAAATATGTTATCGTTTGTCGAGATGGCAGGTTGGTAAGAATAGTATTTAAAATTGTTTTTTTTTGTTTTATTTATTTATCAGTTGCGTCTTCTAATAACTGAAATAAAAAGCCGCAATGAGTTCTAAATCACGAAAACGTGCACGTCCCGTGCAAGAAATAGACGTAGACGAACATAGTTCGCCTCGAACTTCATCTCGAACAACAGATGATTCGATCGACCGTTTAACGGCTGTTATGGCCAATTTTATTGAATCAACCACGGAGCGGGAAAAACCCAATGCTTCGACTGTGAGCGGGGATGTTGTCCCTGTATTTAATCCCGAGGGGAAGGGTAGAAATGTTGTTAGCTGGTGCCAGAAAGTTGATGAATTACGTGAAGTTTTTAAATGGTCTGAGGAAGCAACTATATATTTTGCTACGACTAAACTAAGAGGTTTAGCTGAAACGTGGTATAAAAGCCTTCCTAGCTTAAAATTCACATGGAACGAATGGAAACAAAAATTAGAAGAGGGATTTCCTTCCAGACAAGATTACTATACAGATTTGCAAGAAATGTTAAATAGGAAAAAACGTTATGAGGAATCATACACAAGATATTACTACGAAAAAGTAGCCTTACTTAATAATTGTAGAATTTACGGGTCAGATGCTGTCTCCTGTATTATTGGTGGCATTAATGATATTGTAGTAAAAACAGGTGCTAGCGCTGGAAATCATCAGACTACTGAATCACTGTATGCGTATCTCAGTTCTTTGAGTAATTTGTCAGGACAATCAAAAATGGGCAACACTTCAAGAATTTCAAATAGAAACAAGTTTAGTCCTTATGACAAAAAGAAAAACTTTTTGCAAAATGACAGATTAATAACCTGCTACAAATGTCGAAAACCTGGACATACTGCTAATATATGCAACCAGAAAGGTACAATCAATAAAATAGAAAATAAAAACCGGGAAAAGCGTTGTAACTTTTGTAACCGTGTCGGTCATTTAGAAGAAGACTGTTTTATAAAGAAAAGATCATTGAATTTTAGGCCAACTATTTGACTAATTTCTGATAAACCAAATCAAAAATTTTATAAAAATATTAAGCTTAATGGAATATCATCTTTGGTATATATTGATTTAGGTAGTTCCTGCAGTACTATTACACTTCAAGAAATTTATCGATTAAATTTACAATATGATTCAACGAATACAACATTTATTCAAGGATACGGTAATGGAGCTGCTCCTACTTTGGGAATTGTATCCTTTAATATTTTAGTAGATGAAGTGGAAGCATTTATAACTGCACATGTAGTACCCGATTCAGTTCAGGAAGTACCAGTATTGCTTGGAAGAAATTTTACTGAACTGCCCGATATATTTATGGTTAAGGATGATGTTACATTAAAGTTTTTCAAACGAATAAATCCAGAATTAAATACAATTGAACCAGAACAAACCGATACAAAAATAATACTTCGAGTTGCAGAAAATTCCACCATATTGCCTAATCATTGGGGACATATACAAGTGTATAGCGATGATTTTGAAGGTGACATTTGTATAGAGGCAAGTATCCGGTTACAAGAAGGTCGAGAATATTGCATTCCACACACCGTAATAACTATTGAAAAGGGTAAATTTTCAGTTGTACCTTGTATCAGTTTAACAAACGAAGAAATATTTTTAAAGAAAAATCAGATTTATGCAAGAGCTATTCACTGTATAGAAGAAGTAAAATCATCAGAAAAAGTTCTAACAGTACGTGAAGAAGTGGTACAAGAATTACTACCATTAAAGGATATCTCAATAGGACCAATAGACAAAAAACAGAAGCAGAGTTTAATTAAGCTATTGAATAACTACCGAGATTGTTTTGCGTTAACATTAAGCGAGTTAGGATGCTCCAAATCAACAAAGATGGAAATTAAACTCCTTGAAGATAAACCATTTTCTTATCGACCTTATCGTATGTCTAGAACAGAGCAGAACGTAGTAAAAGATATTGTTGATGAGCTTTTAACAAACGATATTATACGAGAATCTGATTCTGAATATTCTTCTCCAGTACTACTCGTACAAAAGAAAAATGGCGAACAAAGGCTATGCATAGATTACAGAAAACTTAATTCTCTAACTGTCAAGGACAGTCATCCTTTGCCCAGAATAGACGATCAAATTGACAAATTACAGGCAGGGAATTATTTTATCAGTTTAGATCTAAAGTCAGGCTATCATCAGGTACCGTTAGATGAAAACTCAAAACATTATACATCTTTTGTTACACCAGAAGGTCAGTATGAGTATGAAAGAGTTCCTTTTGGATTATCTAATGCTCCACGAGTATTTCAGCGATTAATGACAAAAATTCTTAAACCAATTCGTGGAAATTCAGCCCTGTATTTAGATGACGTACTTTTGTATGCTTCAACCGTAGAGGGCGCTTTAGAAGTTTTACAGAAGGCGTTAGATATTTTTAGACAAGAAGGAATGACCCTAAATTTGAAGAAATGTACATTTCTGCGAACATCTGTCACTTATCTTGGCTATGATATTGAACAGGGCAAAGTTAGACCAGGAAATGATAAAATCAGGGCAGTTGAGCATTTTCCAAGTCCAAAATCAGTACATAACATAAGACAATTTCTTGGACTAACTGGTTATTTTCGACACTTCGTACCAAATTACGCTATGATTGCCAAACCCCTAACAAATTTAATTAAGAAAAATGTCACTTGGAGCTGGGGAGAAAAAGAAAAAGCTGCTTTTCAAAAACTACAAAATATTTTAATCAGCAGACCTGTTTTAAATTTATTTAATCCTGATTCTACAACTGAAGTGCATACAGATGCAAGTCAATTAGGATTAGCTGACATATTAATGCAGCGACATACAGATGATCGTTTACATCCCATTGCTTATTATAGCAGACAAACATCAGATACCGAACAAAAATATCACTCTTACGAACTTGAGACATTGGCTGTTGTAGAAACTTTACGAAAATTTCGTACTTACTTGCTAGGAATTTCATTTACTGTTGTAACCGATTGTAATTCCCTAAAGGCAGCAAGCAAAAAGAAACAAATGATACCACGAATAGCGAGATGGTGGCTGACACTACAAGAATTTACTTTCGAAGTACAATATCGACCTGGAAATAGAATGAATCATGTGGATGCGTTAAGTCGTAATCCCTGTAAGACTATCGAAAATGAAGAAGATAAAGTTATTCTTCGCATTGATGAAGCTGACTGGGTACTTTCAGGGCAACTGACAGATGAAAAAATCAAATAAATCCATCAAATTCTTTCTAAACCACCAAAAACTGAATACGAAAAACATGTTTATCAGAACTACTGTTTACGAAATGATCGAGTATACCGAATAACAGTACGAGGTATATTATGGTTAGTTCCTAGAGGAATGAGACAAAATGTTGTAAAGGCAGCACATGATGATTTTGGTCATTTTGGAGTAGAACGAACACTTCATAGACTGTGTGAAAGTTATTGGTTTCCTAGAATGCGGAAGTATGTAGAGCAATATATTTCCTGTTGTATTCCTTGCTTATACAACAAAAGAAATTCTGGAAGAAAAGAAGGGTTTCTACATCCAATACCAAAAGGTGTAGAACCGCTCAATACATTTCATGTAGATCATTTGGGCACTTAGCCTGTGTGGCACTTAGCCTGTGTGGCACAAAAAGTCCTAGGTGGAATTTATCAGTAACTTGTGTGATTAGTTGAAATTCAAATACTGGTGATAATTTTATATCAGTTTACTTTATTTAAAATAAATTCTGGGTGAACTGGTTGCTCATGGTACTTTTTCCTTAATTTCAGGTAAGTCATCTCGACAGACGATCCCAGCCTGATCCACATTAATAGAATCAAAAGATTAAAAATAAAAGGTGTAATATATTTGTGAGTACTTAATTTTTCTTTTAATACAATTAATTAGTTGATTAATTTATTAAGCAGATTTCTTTAATTAAATTGTGAATCGGCCATAAATACTTCTCAAAAAAAAAAAAAATAATTATAAAAATAAAAATACAGCCCTAGAGTCTCATACTTTTTGTTTTCGAGTTATTAAGTACCAAAAAAGGGTCTCCAAATGGCATTTTCTGATACTCACCAACTTCAATAGAGTTCTGAAGCTCCGTGTCCTCCACAACCTCCGAAAATTTAAATCGATTTGATTCACTTTTGCGACCTGTAATCGATATCATACGAAACCGCGTAAATTTCGATTTTGACGTTTAATAGCTCCGAAACTGTACACCTTGTATAACTGATTTTTTACGAAGCAAGTCGCACTATGCCTCTATTAACCCAGAAAATTCGATTGTTCCCCTCTGACCGTTTTCGAGAAAAAATTTAAATGGTGACAATATCAAAAGCGACAATACACATACATTTTCCTCGATCGCGGCTCGGTACGTAGACCGCCGTTGGCGGTCTATAACAAGAGAAAGTCTAAACATAACGTTACAATATTTTGTTTACCCTTGAAGACTCTAAAATAAAAATAAAACTACTAAGAGTTATACACCCTTTGTTTGCCGTATTATTTAGTTTTTACTGTCAAAATATTATTGTGTGATGATAACGAAGAAAAGTTTGTTTGTAATTGATCGTAAGTGAACCGTGCGACCGTCATTTAAGATTAGAAAATAACAGAACCACAAATCGTGATTAATAGTGTATTAAGTTTTTAGGTTTTTTTGGGATGCTGATTTAACGAAACATTAAACCAGTTATAACGTATCTATAAAAAGCGCAGATATTTAGTACCATAAACTAGATCAGGAATAAGACTTCAAAAAATTCGAATGTTTTGTTAAATTTGTAAGATGGCTGAGCAGTCAAGGTAACGTCATCAAATAAATTTGAGCAGAAACAAGCTGCTTGATCGACGGTATCCAAACGAACGCTAATCTGAAAAGTTATTTGCTGGCTCTCTCTTTGTTGCATATATATTCACTCTTTTAATGTTAAATACCCACTTACCCTGTTATTTACAAATGCACCTTTTTCAAAAATCTAGTGTTTATTATTTTTATAAAATCGACTCTTGAATGACATACCGCAAGATTTTAAAAAAGTCCTCAAGTATGCCGAGGAATCAATTACGCATATCTTGAATTATTACTCTTGAAAGGCAACATAGGTGAAAGGCATAGGTGAATGAAAAATAGAACTGTCAAGTTCTGAAGCTTTTATTTTTAAGAAAATTATATTATTGTCATTGTCATTGCATAATACAGACTTTGAAAAAAAACATATACAACAAAGAGCCTAAAAATTATAAATTTAAACTAAATGAGAGACGTGTCCACCTTCTACTTCCAAACATGTTCTCATTCTTCTTTTTACAGCATCAAAAACATTGGTGAGAACTTGGGGGGAGTTGTTAACTTCCTGAAATTTACTTGTAATTCTAGCCCGTAGATCTTTTAAACTTTTACAAGGGGGTTTGAAAACCGAGTTTTTAATGTGTGGCCATAAAAAAAGTCGCACGGTGTGAGATCGCAGGATTCGGTCTTCGAAAATTCTTCGAAAAAATTTAAATTATCAAGAGTTATGTGAATTGGTGCGCCGTCCTGCTGGAAGTAGGTTTGTCGCATCTCTTCATCGTCTAACCCAACCGCACCTCTTCATCGTCTAACCCAACCGCCCCTCTTCATCGTCTAATGCGTTTACAAAATTTTATAAAATTGCATTACGGTATCGCGCCGAATTGAGAGTCCCTTCAAAAAAAATTGGCCCAATTAACCTTCTTTTCGATATGGCCGCCCACACGCCAACTTTCTGTGAATGCAGATGCTCCTCAATAAATAAATGTGGATTTTCAGAACTCCACATTCTCATTTGTTGAGAATTTACATAACCAGAGAGGTAAAAAAAGTTTTTTTCAAATACGTTTTCAGTATTATGCTGCGGCTTGTTGTTTGGTAACAATTCTTGGACTGAGCTTAGACGATAAGCGTGCATATGCAGGTCACATTTCAGGATTGTATTGCAGATTCCGTAGGATACATTTATTTGCTGGCTTAAATGCCAAATAGGGGTTTGTGGGTGTTCATTAACAATTTGCCTCAATCCTACTTTTTGTGCCGTGCGAACTTTGGGTCTCTCACTGCCTTCCTTTCTATTCACACTTCCTGTTTCTCTAAACAAAGCCACATATCTAGTCAAAACTTGGCGAAACTG
Organism: Philopedon plagiatum; assembly: GCA_963971165.1. Lineage (NCBI taxonomy): Eukaryota > Metazoa > Arthropoda > Insecta > Coleoptera > Curculionidae > Philopedon > Philopedon plagiatum. The sequence goes on along the minus strand of OZ020191.1, from coordinate 44,756,122 downwards.
GTCGAAATCGACGACTATGTGTGGAAATTATGTTTAAAAATCCTGAATGGCGTCCGGTGTTGAATAAACCCACTGGCCATCGACCCTTCTACCACTTCTAAAGTAAATTTCGATTATAAAAGCCTTTTGTTCTGCCGTGATTACAATATATTTAATTTTCCTAAAAATAAAAACTTCAGAACTTGACAGTTCTACCTTTCATTCACCTATACCTTTTTCTTCTACCTGTCCAGTTTCAAGAGTAATAATTCAAGACATGCGTGATTGATCCCACAGCATACTTTGAGGACGTTTTTTTTTATCTTAAGATATTTAGATTATGTTATTGGCTAAATAGAGCAGTCCTTACTCGGGTCCAAAAGAGTGGAGCAGATCAATGCTCTAGCTAAACGAACAGAAAAAGATCGAACGTCAAGCATCGGCTCCAAGCAACTTATCTACTTATAGAAAAAAAGAGCTGACCAAACGAAGACCCCTTCAGTTTCCGGACGACATGACACTTCACTTCTTTGTCACAGTTCTTTCATCTAACCTAACCTAAATCTTGTTGTGCTGAAACGTCTTTTCAAATTTTGGGGCTCGTAATGTTTAAATTTTCAATATGCTGCCGTCGTTAATTGATAATTTTTATAAAATACCAAACACTGGAACGTATGCCTCAAAAAATAAATCAAAATGTAACTTTAAAAACCGATCAACCAATGTAATAATCCCGATAACTCTCCATCAAGTAGGGTAACCAAGATCACAATACTAGCGGCGTTCGGAAATTCAATCTTTTTTATCGTTTTGCTCGGAACGCTTGAGGAGCACGTGATCTCTCGTACTCTTTACAACAACAACTCATGTGCCTGTCAAAAATTCCCAACAAAGCGATGAAAAAGATGGAATTGCCGAACGCCGCTATTATGATCCTAATCGAGTAAACCCGATCAGTTTCCAGACGATGTTAAATTGATTATATTCCTTGAACGCTCAGATTACTTATCATTGTAATCAGCTTGATTTGATCGCACTTTCAGAAAAGAACTTTTCTAAGTCCCTGTTATAAACGGCATATCGACTTCTAATGATTTGTTTACAGTTTTAACACAACAAAAAGTTTTCTTCACAACTACATAGGTAAAAAAGGAGGTTAACTACTGGTAAATTCTTGAAGGTGGTCGCCGAAAACACCTTCCTCATACCAATTATTACGTAATATGTTCAAACCTTTTAAAATACTAATTTTAATACCCTAAATCTCTTTGACATGAACATTCATCATAACCCAGCCCCCCCCCCCCCCCCCCCCCGGCAAGTGTCGGACGGAGCGATGCACAGTGGTACGCCCCTAGGTCATAAATGCGATAAACTTATAGTTAAATACCCAATAAAGATGTACACGCTTTAATAGAGCGATTAACAAGGTACCCGAAAATACAAATATTTCACCTATTTATTTTTATTTCGACTTATATCTTTACCTCCGAAGTACGCGTATCGATAAGTTGATATCGCTGTTATTAGCAGCTCATCCGTCGGGCACGTTGCATTAAGTGAATTGTCGGTGGTCTATTATTTTGTGTAGTATTTTTGAAAATGGAGATTCAAGAACAAGGTATGTTTGTCACATTTTATTATATTAAGTAATTTTTTTTGCCTATGGTTTATAATATTTGCCTCTTCCACCACACACGATTAGTTATATATTTTTACACATTAAGTTGACTTCATGTGGAAGTATAAAAAATGACACGCATATGCACGCATTCGCACTTAGTTTAAAATAAACATATACTTATATATTTTAAAAATATTTAGTTTTGATCTGCTTTTGCTTGCCCCCCATGGGTTATAGGCAGGCCCGGATTGGGACAGGCGAGCGACCGAGAAAATCTCGGTGGGCCGCCGGCCCAAAGAGGCCGGTGAGGCCGAAGGCCTGGGCACTCAGACTTTATCCCACTTCGAAGCTTCGGATCATAGCATTTCCCAACCGCAAAGATAAAAAGAAAAAACCTTGAAAACGATGTAAATTATTATTTATATATTAATTTTAACTTATTTATTTTTTATATTTTTCAATATCATTTAACTCACGTGTGAAATAAACTTAAAATAAAAACTTTTTTGGGGCCATCCGCTATGTGGGTACGTGCAGGGCCGGATTGACAGATTTTTTTACCGAGCTGAGGTCAGACCGGCCTCTTGTCGGAGCGGCCTCCTTGGGACTCTTGGGAGGCAAATACAATATAAACGGGTTAAAGACATTTAACATTTAAATTTAAAATCAAAAGAGTAAATATTTTGTTAACAATACATATATTATGATATGATTTATAAACAAAACAGATACACAAAACAGGAAACCCAAAAATAAAAGAATACTCCGGTAGCCTCAAACAACAAAAATAAAATGTGATTGTGAAAGAAAATCATAGTTAATGACTAAGAAGCTTTCTCATTGTGTCACTTTTTTCGGCTATAACATCACATCTTGTGCTTGAGCTTTACTTAAAAAACAAGATTTTGACGCACACCGAATTGTCAAATGCGCGACAATGTTCTACGTTCTACCTACAATTCCGACTTGTAAAATATCCTAATATTCGAACATAGAATTTCTTTTTTTTTTTTTTCAAAAATCTCATTAACAAATATTTAGGGTTTTCAGTGACGCGGGTAATTTAAGGCCAGTGCGGGTATTTTCAACACTTGAAGTGGGGACTGTTGGATGATTGCATTGGCAGCACTGAACGCGATAGCGTCGCACAGTGTAACGTTTTTGATAGTTCGTGGGCATAGGGCAAAACAGCGACTATCGAATTTTATTTTGTTTCGTCTCTAGATTATTCGTAAAATGTATCACCGTAAAGTACTTCCTTTTTAAGCATAAATTTGACTTTTCTGAGAGCCATAAAAATAATGCGAAAATAAGTCTAGATTAAAAAAATTCATAATATGTGTTCTATAAAAAATGTGAAAGCAATTTTTGTTGTAGCTATAGTATGCTAACTATTTTTGATTTTTTCAGATTTTCGTAGAAATATTTGTAAAGTTTACTTACATACGGAATTTTGAAGAATTGTGGTCCTAATCGAAGAAAAAACAACGTTTGGTGTGATTTTTAAAAACATGCCCAAATATGCCTAAGTTGTAGCATACATTAGAGTACACGATTACACAACTCATACGTTAGAAATATCCAAAAATCTCATCAGACTTTGTCCGATTATTGGAAAAAAAATTTTCCTTAGTAATGTCACACATGCAGGAATTCCAAGTTGCTTTTTAATGCCGCTTTTGAAGATATTCTAGGTATGTTATATTAAATTTTCTAAGAAGTTACAAGTAATTTAATTTTTACTAAGAAAAGTAGCTAGAATAAAATTAAATAAAATATTGATGAATCTAAGTACCAACCTACATAGTTTTAAAAATACGTTATTACACCCAATTTTAAATTGCTATTTTATTAAACATTATATTATTCTAAGAAGTAACTCATTAGTTAACTCATTAAGTACGCTTTGTAATTTCATTTTCAATTTATTTATTCATGTTCTTAAAAACTTCACAAATTTTTTGCATTCGTCAAAGGATTTGCTAATTTAAAATAACATAACAAGTAACAGCCTAAAAATATTACAATAAAAAATGCTAAAATCACAAAAGAGAACTTACATACGACATATATTCTGACTTTCACAATAATTTATTTTTATTTTTTATTCACGGGACACTGACTCATTGAAGTCACAAACACTGTGGGGATATTTAATTAAGGATGCCACTAAGGTTGAAAACAAAGTAATAAAAAAGTGTCAAATTTATATTTTGTTATTATTCGGTAGGAATGTGCAAAGCAAACGTTCAAACGTATTCAAATTGTTTGATTTACAATTTGTAAATTACAAACAAAAACTCAGAATTTGTTACAATTGTTAATACAAAAATTCTTCCCAGTTTTGTTAAAGAAATCCCAGAAATCGGGAAATTCCCCACAAGTTGGCAACACTTTGCCGGAAAAAACTAAATCCCCGATCGGTGATTATTATCTAGACCGATGCACAGTGTAACAAAATCGAAAATTCATGGACATTGGAACTTTGCTTCGCTGTTTTGCAAAAATTGTGGCATATAAAATCATAATATATTGGAGTACGTTATTACTGTACTAAATTTAGACCTACGTAGTACCTTACTAGGTACCGGTTGCTCAAAAAATATAATTATTTTACGACAAAATAAATAAAAAAATACTGTTTTCGGTTCACTCGTAGTAGACTTAAATACTAATTATAAAAACAAACATTAATTAACCTAATTTTCACAATCTGAGCTGGAGACTAATCCATTAGAATTGCCTTCTTCAACGTTAGTTTCTTTAAAAAGTGTTTCGGTTTCTAAGAACAGAGAATTTGTTTTGCCGTATATTTCGGCATAATGAAGGAAATAAGGCGATTTGAAGAAATTAACAAGTTGTGCAGTATGTCCTCAATATTCTCGGTCCGTCATCGCTCTCGCTCGTAATATTCTCGGAATTTACGAAACTCTTTATTTCTAGCTTCTGATGCCTCTTTAGATAAATGTCCAATAGGAATAGAAGAAATGTTTTCGCAAATTCCTGCCCCATGTATTAATAACATGTGAATATTGGATGGCATATAGCACCAACTATATAGTGGCATATACAGTTTTGCAGTACTTATCTGTCTTATCGAAGAAAGCGCTTAAAGAATTACAGCAAATTTGTTAATTAAATTTCTGTTGAATCCAGTCATTGCTGCTGATTTTTCGTATTGTCGGAAAAAAGTTTCAGCAGTATTGCCGTCATTTGTAGTGCCCTCACTCTGTTTTACAACGTCTGTTAGAATCCCAAGTTCATTTCGAAAATCATTTTGTATTTTCTTTTTTCTTCGCTTTCTTTTCAACCTTAGTGGCATCCTTAATTAAGTAACCCCACAGTGTTTGTGGCATCAATGAGTCAGTGTCCCGTGAATAAAAAATAAAAATTAATTATTGTGAAAGACAGTATATACATATTATGTCGTATGTAAGTTCTCTTTTGTGATTTTAGCATTTTTTATTGTAATATTTTTAGGTTGTTACTCGTTATGTTATTTTAAACATTAGCAAATCCTTTGACGAATGCAAAAAATTTGTGAAGATTTTAAGAACATGGATAAATAAATTGAAAATGAAATTACAAAGCGTACTTAATGAGTTAACTTATTACCTACTTCTTAGAATAATATAATGTTTAATAAAATAACAATTTAAAACTGGGTGTAATAACGTATTTTTTAAACTATTTAGGTAGGTACTTAGATTCATGAATATTTTATTTAATTTTATTCTAGCCACTTTACTTAGTAAAAGTTAAATTACTTGTAACTTCTTAGAAAATTTAATATAACATACCTGGAATATCTTCAAAAGCGGCATTAAAAAGCAACTTGGAATTCCTGCATGTGCGACATTACTAAGGAAAAATTTTTTTTTCAATAATCGGACAAAGTCGGATGAGATTTTTCGATATTTCTAATGTATGAGTTGTGTAATCCTCTACTCTAATGTATGCGACAACTTACGCATATTTAGGCATTTTTTTAAAAATCACACCAAACATTGATTTTTCTTCGATTAGGACAATTCTTCAAAATTCCGTATGTAAGTAACCTTTACAAATATTTCCACGAAAATCTGAAAATATCAAGAGTAGTTAGCATACTATAGCTACAACAAAAATTGCTTCCACATTTTTTATAGAACACATATTATGAATTTTTTTAAGTTAGACTTATTTTCGCATTATTTTTATGGCTCTCAAAAAGTCAAATTTATGCTTAAAAAGGAAGTACTTTACGGTGATACATTTTACGAATAATCTAGAGACAAAACAAATTAAAATTCGATAGTCGCTGTTTTGCCCTATGCCCACGAACTATCAAAAACGTTACACTGTGCGACGCTATCGCGTTCAGTGCTGCCAATGCAATCATCCAACTTTCCCCACTTCAAGTGTTGAAAATACCCGCACTGGCCTTAAATTACCCGCGTCACTGAAAACCCTAAATATTTGTTAAAGAGATTTTTGAAAAAAAAAAAAAGAAATTCTATGTTCGAATATTAGGATATAAATTTACAAGTCGGAACTGCAGGTAGAACGCAGAACATTGTTCCGCATTTGACAATTCGTTGTGCGTCAAAATCGTGTTTTTTAAGTAAAGCTCAAGCGCAAGATGTGATTTTATAGCCGAAAAAAGTGACACAATGAGAAAGCTTCTTAGTCATTAACTATGATTTTTTTTTCACAATCACATTTTATTTTTGTTGTTTAAGGCTACCAGAGTATCCTTTTATTTTTGGGTTTCCTGTTTTGCATATCTGTTTTGTTTGTAAATCATATCATAATATATTTATTGTTAACAAAATATTTACTCTTTTAATTTTAAATTTAAGTGTTAAATGTCTTTAATCCGTTTGTATTGTATTTGCCTCCCAAGAGTCCCAAGGAGGCCGCTCCGACAAGAGGCCGGTCTGACCTCAGCTCGGTAAAAAAAATCTGTCAATCCGGCCCTGGTTATAGGAGGGCTCTTCGCCTGAGTATGCACGGTCTACAAAATGCGCAACTAATTTTAAACTTTATTTTTAGGAACTTTGATCAAGTGTTCCTTCTCAAGAGTGCATTTCTTTGAGACTTCGACTTCCGTAAGTGAAGGTATTTCAAACAAACACCAGCAAGTGATAAAAGTCCTGGTGTCATCCTTCAATGACGTCAGAAATATAAGTCTTCAGATAGTCGCATTGTTAGTTTGTGTGAAAGCCATGATTTTTACAAAGTTATTTAAAAAATATCTGTCAAATTATGATTAAAGTACGTATATACAGGGTGTCCCAAAAGTCTTAGTATGGGCAATTATATTATAGCAAGTATATTTGCTATTAGTCAAGATAGATACACCAAATTTTAGGTGTATCTTATTGGTTAATAAATCTACCATTTCATGTAATTTAACTTTTTTTAACTACTTGAGGAGTGATGCTAGGGAGTCGAGTTCAAAAATTTTAAATGCAACCCTATGCTGTGTGGTACCTCATTTTAAAGGTCTTCAAAAAAGAAATATTTTACCGCAAACCCGAGGTCCGTACCTTAATTTGTTTTTAAATGGCTGGCCTTTAAAAATTAAAAGTCGTGAAAAAAAATAAAAATTTAAATAGCTTTATTTCTCTTATTGCATTAAAAGTTGTTAAAAAGGACCACCATGAACTTCTTGGCAGTAATAAAGTCAATATTGGATCTCACTTCTCACATTTTCGAGAATGACAGGTGTTACTTCTTGGCAGAGTTCCAAAATCGACTTTATTACTGCCAAGAAGTTCATGGTGGTCATTTCGAACAACTTTTAAAGTAAAGTAAAGAGAAATAAAGGGATAGTTAAATTTTTTTTCACGATTTTTAATTTTTATAGGCTTGCCATTTAAAAACGAATTGAGATACAGACCTTGGGTTTCCGGTCAAATGTTTTTACCTTTAAAATGAGGTACCACACGGCTTAGGGTTGCATTAAAAATATTTGACCTAACCTCCCTACGTTGCCCCTCAAGGGGGTTGCAAAATTTAAATTACATAAAAAAGTAGATTTGTTAACCAATAAGGTACACTTACAATTTGGTGTCTTTATCTTTACTAATAGCAAATATATTTCCCATATCAAGACTTTTCGGGGACCCTGTATTGTAACATATTATGACTTTTAATAAGATACTGAACTATTTTACCAATAAAAAAACGTTAATAAAGAGTTTTCATATTTGTGACCGCTTTGGTTCGGCGGCCAGAGCTAGCTGGACTCACACTTGACCATTTTTTTGAATGGTTTGTTTACAGTAACCCTTTTTTAAGTACAGAAATGCATTTTCAGTTATTAATTTTCCAAAAATATTACTTTCAATAATTATGACCGCACTCTCCATATAGTCGGAACCACTGTGCGATGGTCCTTTCCATCGCGGGGGTTACCGAGATGTTGGGGACAGGTCTATTTATAACTACAACTTTGTCAATACACTTACACACGTATCATATTAGTTCTTTATGCTCCCGAAAAAGTGATATGTAATTTGTGGAATTACTCTGGTATGATAAAATACACGTACAGGTAATTTTTCGTTAATAGAACCGGAAGTGCCTTCGTCAGAAGTTTTTAAACGTTTTGATTCGCTGGAGTCCTTAATACATTCATTTTTTGGGAAAGTGCTTTTTGCAGTTTGGTTAAAATCAACCTTTGTTACAATGTATAACTCTTTCTACAAAATCAATAAACAAATAACTAAAAAGGACACAAAAGATTATAAAACAAAAAAAAATTCTTGTAAAAAACTATTAATAAAACACACAATAAACTTAGGAATTATTCTAATATACTTACACCCATATCTCTGTACCAAGGGGAAACAATTTTTCTCAAATAGCTTTCTTGAGTCACATTAAGTTTCAGTTTTTCTTCAGTTGTCAGCTCCACCCAAGAACTTTTAATATCTTTATGTTCTTTTAATACCTCAAAATCAATACTTTGTAAATCTTTATTAACTGGCACCAGCAACATGGATTCTGCATTTTCTCCATTGTCAATTATTAAAAATTCTCTTAAAGATTTCAGTACGTCGTTAAAAATGATGACATTAAACTCCCTTATGTCGTTAATATCTTCTGCAGTTAATGTAATTTCTGTAACATTAACTTTAAGGCATACATCAAGCGTGCCTAAAGTGACGTAAATGGGAAAATCGCAAATAGATGGCACAGCATTAGGCGTTATCAAACCATAACAAAGGTTGGAGCTATAAATATCATAAAATGTCGCATAGTTAATTTCGTCTCGTCTCTCAAACTGAGGCTGAAGGTCTATAATATGTAAGTAAACTGTACGTTCCGGCTTTAGAGAACCCCTAAGAAACTGAGGGATCTACAAAAAGAAGAGTACAAGTTAGTGCACTACTCAAAGGTAAAAAAATTAAAACAGTTTTAATCATTATAGAAATTAACTGGCAGATTCACTATTCCTAAAACCGGTGTAATTTGACAATTAAGGGTTTTAATTGACTAGATAAGAGTCAGAATAAAATCGCAAATTTATAAAAAATGGAGTATTTAAGAAAATGATTTTCACAATACGCTCCAATATAAAAATTCACTTGGAATTTTTTTTTATCTAAGACATCCCACGTAGACTTCAAGCCTAAGTACCGTGGGTGTCTGAAGAGAAGGAAAAAGTAGTCTATTGACACGTTATTTGAAGGATTGGAGGTTGGAACGGGAAGGGAAAACATCTGCAGGCAATTTGTTCCATAATCTGGAAACCCTAGGTACGAATGAGCGAGAGAAGTGGTCTGTTCTAGGCTTTTGTAGCTGGACAGTAAAGGGATGCATATGTAACGCGCCTCTTGTTGTTCTGTTAGGGACATTCAAGGGGGGAATAATACCGGCTAGTTCTTCAGAGCAAAATCCGTGGAAGTAGCGGTAGAAAAGGGATAAATCCCCTACAGCGCGGCGATGAGCGAGAGAAGGGAGTTTTCTCGTGAGGGCTGGGTCATTGATAAGTCGAATGGCTCTCTTTTGGATAGAATCCAGGATCTTAAGTGTCGAAGGTGATGCCGCTCCCCAGATGAGGGAGCAGTACTCTAGATTAGGTCTTATTTGGGAAACATAGAGAATGTATAAGTTGGAAAGGGAGAAGTATTTTCTGGCTCGAAAGAGAAAACCAAGCTATTTAGCTGCCGATGTGGCTATTGAAAAAATGTGTTTGTGCCAGCTGAGATCATGTTCGAAAGCGACGCCAACGAGATCGAAGGTTTCGTTGTTTTGTGTTGTAAGTTGTTCATGTGGATGGGGCAAGCGTTGCCAGACTCTTTGCGTGAGAGGGAGCAAGACCGGGTTTTGGAGGCGTTGAACTGAACAAGGTTCTTGGCACCCCAGTCTAAGATTAATCGAAGATCCTGGGAAAGGGATAGGTACATAGATCTGCGTCTATTATCCAACTCCTAATTCGAAACTTGTCTGGAAAAATGAATATTGGAGTGAAGAGTACTATCGTCAGCATAACTGTGGATGGGATTGGTAGTTGAAGAGAGTATGTCATTAATGTGAAGAAGAAATAAAGTTGGTGCCACGACTGAACCTTGGCGAGACACCAGCATTGATAGGATGGAAGTTAGATGAGTGACCGTCAACCACAACAGATATGCGCCGATTAGAGAGGAAGCTGCCGATCCAGGTACATAGTTTGGTAGGAAGACCGTAAGAAGGTAGTTTGTTGAGGAGTGCGGCATGCCATACTTGGTCAAAGGCCTTGGAAATATCGAGAGCAACAATCTGAGATTCGCCATGAAATTCAAGAGACTTGTTCGTTATGTGTGACAAAGCTAAGGAGATCAGCTGTGGATCTTTGGTGACGAAATCCGTACTGTCTGTCATGGAGGATTTTGTGTTGTTCTAGGTATTTTAGAATTTGCAAGTTGATTACTTTCTCCATAACTTTGCTAACAACGGAGAGAAGAGAGATAAGTCTACAATTGGATGGAAGGGACTTGGATCCTTTCTTCGGGACAGGCTGCACACGAGCAGTCTTCCAGCTATCTGGGAAGATACCCTTGTCATAAGAGATCTGGAAAAGACGAGTTAAGATGGGTGCAAGTTCTGGAGCGCATTTTTTTTAGAACAATTGCTGGTATGCCATCCAGACCAGAGGACTTTTTGGTGTCAAGGGATAGAAGAAATTTTTGAACTTGTTTGACCTTAAGTATTATAGCATTTTGTGGGGTACAGACTTAGCGGTTGGAAGAGCGAAATTGGGGGAGGGATCAGGGTGGAATTGGCAGCGAATTGTTTGGCGAATAGTTCTGCTTTCCCTTTAGAGGTGGAGATAACTTCGTTGTCAGAGTTCAGGGGAGGAAAAGTGCTTCTACAGAAGTTCTGACTGTTTTTGGCAAGTGACCAGAAAGACTTGAAGCCGTTGGGACAGGAAAGCACTTTATCTTTTATGCGGTTGTTAAAAGCATTTTTGGACTCTAAGATAGTTTGGTTGGGTTAGTTTCTGGCCTCGGTGAAAATTTGACGATTTTCGGGTGTAGGATTTTGAAGATACCTTTTGTGAGCTTGGGCTTTTTTGAGCCTGGCTTTGTCACAGGCCTTGGAGAACCATGGCTTTTGATGGTGGAGTTTAGATTTCTTGCGGGTATGTGGAATGAAACCTTCAATACCTGCTTGAATAATGTCTGTGATATGATGTGATAATAAAATAAATTGATGAAATAATAAAAGAAATTGTCAGAACTAAACTGGAGGACTAGGCTTGGCGAATTAGGTGGAAAAATATTTAGTCTACCGGTCGACTCTCGACCAAGGTCATATTCAAAACCGACCTAATTTGAATGTAAGAGTAAGAAAACTAAGTTCTGAACTAACTATGCATTTATTTTTTTCCCATTCAACAATAACAAAATATTCTGACAGAAAAGAATGAAGCATCGAAGGGAGTACTGCAGTTTTAATACATTTTTTAAAAATCTGAATGATGAATTAATAACATTTCTTTTAATTTATCTGTCCTCAATTAGGTCGATACAAAACCATTCTATTCAAAGAATAAATGGCGTTGTTGTGAAATTCCTCGACTTTTTCTTTATCTGGGAGAGCCCACGTAGACGTAATACATAAAGAACCGTGGGCGTCTGAAGAGAAAGAAAATTTGATCCGGTTTAAAGGACGAGGTTAGGAGGAGCAGGAAAAACATCTGCAGACAATTTGTGCTGGATCATTCATGAGTCGAATGGCTCTCTTTGGAATAGAATCAAGGATGTGAAGTGTCGAAGGTGATGCTGCTCCCTAGATGGGGAAACTTAGAATAAGTCTAGGTTAGGTTTTATTTGGGAAAATAGAGCGTGTATATGCTGGAAGGAGAGATGTATTTTCTGGCTTGGAAGTTAACTAAGCTTTTTAGCAGTTGGTGTACCTATTGAGGCCTAGCCGGCAAACCACTGCATCTTTTTACTGGGTTGCGAGTGTCGTATTTAAATGGTATTTAGTTCTGGGTTAAGCCGAATACGTTGCAAGAGCGGATTTAGAATTTTGAAGTTGTATATCTCGGTTTATACTTACGGCACCTATGCCAAGTTCAGGATTTTTAATAGTGAGCCACCAAAACATTCCCAGTGGGCCCACTATTAAATCCCCTAAATTTGGTATGGCCCCTGCGAGTAGGAACAGAGATATACAACTTTGAAATTTCACCGCACGCCGCTGCTATAGGGACCTTAAAACCTGCTATAGGCAGAAGCAGAAGTGGTTAATAACATAAGTGCATGAAAATTAAATTTCTATTCTAAAAGTAAGATTTAAACTTAAACTTAAATTTAAACATAATTAGGCTTACTATTAAGCTCAGTAATAAATACATAAAAATGTTGATGTTTCATCTTTTTCAGTGCTTTCTTGAAGCCATAAATTACGTGACGTTCCAAATAAATAATAGTTTAATATGACTGAGTGAAACAGACCCATTAACTTAACCTATTACAAAAAATGAGCATTAGAAATCCTCCTTTAGGCTGGGTAGAGGAACTCTGTATCGGATTACTTGGATCAACTGATTAATGTTAACTGAAAGGAGAGATGGAGAGGACTTAACAGGTTAATGTCAAAGTATACAGTTCTTACCTGTTTTTTATGCAGCCGTTTATTTTTATTAGTACCCGCTATTGGCTCTTTTACTTCAGGATAATGGGTAAATAGAAAACTAACGTCTTCGTCCTTAACAATACATTTCTTTGGCAATAAGTGGTCATCTAATTCGCCAGCTTGGTGCAATTTTACACATGCTGTTAAAGCAGCAGCTCTTTTGGCTAATTTTATGTTTCTCATATAAGGTCCCTAAAAAATAATTTTTAAGTCAAATTTTTTAATTTCAAAAGGATTTATAAGTTTATATTCGTAGATGAAAACGATAGTGCTATATAAAGGTCGAACTGAAATGAATTTTAAAATTCAAGAAAAGACAAGAAATTTCATAGATATTTTTCCCGAAGGTTTAGAAAAGTACTGTGTTACTGAACAGTACCGTTTGCTTTCATTTTTTTTTCCAAAGTACATTCAAACCCTACGAAAATCGTGAAAAAAACACTTTAAAGCTTTAAAACGAAGTTAAAAATGAAGTCGAAACGTCAAACTAACCCGATTCCTTTAGTTCACTGCGAATGGAAGCACCGTCGCTTTGGGATCGCAAATAAGTACTAAAGCCCGGATTATATGCAACATAAAATCGCTATATGCACGAAAAAAGCCCCAAATAAGCAGTAAAACGGCAAAAATATGCAGCTATTTCTGTCAATCACATAACTGAAATAAAAACATGAACAATTATTTTTTTTAAATATTTAAACCGTGAAGCAAACTGGGAGCAATATAGCGTAGTATGCTTTTTGTTTGTTGCTGTAAATGTAATTGAAGCGATAGAAGACACTGAAAGATTGGCTGATAAGCCAAATAAAACCTACCAGCAATTTATTGTTTTACATATATAAAATGATTACAATGTGAAATTCATTCGAATACGTTCAAATGCGAACTAATTCGTGTGACCTCGAAAATACGAACCCAGAACTATTTCACAGAATTTGTACGACGACAAAAGTACGACGGAGAACCAGGGATTTTTTTCCATAGTCTCATTAAACGCGAGTCTAGGGCCCAATCGTGAGGCCCAGCTGGATAATAGATGTAAATAGCAGACAAAATCTTTTTGAGTCTAGGATTCTACACAGACCAAAATTATTACACATCTACAACCCTGTTAATGGGGACGTATAACATTACGCCCTCGGATCCTAAATAATAAAAAATGGGACCTCTTCGGGGGGGGGGGGGGGGGCTTAGAAATGGGGGCGGTAGGCTATAGGCTAGTGTGCCTAATGGTACATCCACCACTGGTGTACAAGAAACAACTGAAGCTCAGGGAAATTTTCTGACAAGGATAAAAATTAAAAACTTTTTTCCTAAAATACCAATTCACTTACCCTTATGGCGTCTAGTAAAGGAGAAGCTGTTGGCAGTTGTATAGTAACGCTAACAAGTACATCACCAGTGGCCATTCGCTTTTCTTCGTAGAATAATTCTGGCGACAAAACAGTATATTTATCGCACGGGAGACAGTTGCAATAGGAGCATAACAATGAAATTGCGGAAACCATATCAATTTTGGCCGAATTGGGACCATCCACATAATACGGAGGAAAGTCATCCTCTTGATACATATCGTTTATAGCTCGTGTAGATGGCTCTGATCTTATTTGATTTTTGCCAATAAGGAACTGAAATATATCACTGTATTATAGTATACGTCAAGATCCCTCCCTCTTAGACAAAATAAAAACTCGTGAGAGGTAAAAATAAATCATACTAAATGGCATGTTATTTATATATATATATATATATATATATATATATATATATATATATATATATATATATATATATATATATATATATAAACAAATGCTAGAAACTAGCGCGGATCGATACATAAAAAAAGAGAGGAGAATTATTGTGGGCATGTCCGCTAGCAATGAACAGTAAAATGAAAAGTTAGAATGGTAACCCGTACGACACGTGTTTCTGCTCATTGGCTTCATCAGGCCCACGTATGTGACTGTGCCTCTCAACATAAGTCGAGATGCACAACGTCACATACGCAGTTACGGGTGTAACCTTAAGAAAAGGGAAAAAAAATATATTTAACGAGGACCACAAACAGGAGCCAGTGCACCAATTTGTGGCTTCAGCCAAAAGACCCCTTTTTTGGGGGCAACAATTAGCGTCGCCGACGGAGGCAACTATAGCCAACTGTCGTGGTATCCTATAAGCCCAAGAGAAGAAAAACAAATGCTAGAAACTAGCGCGGATCGATACATAAAAAAAGAGAGGAGAATTATTGTGGGCATGTCCGCTAGCAATGAACAGTAAAATGAAAAGTTAGAATGGTAACCCGTACGACACGTGTTTCTGCTCATTGGCTTCATCAGGCCCACGTATGTGACTGTGCCTCTCAACATAAGTCGAGATGCACAACGTCACATACGCAGTTACGGGTGTAACCTTAAGAAAAGGGAAAAAAAATATATTTAACGAGGACCACAAACAGGAGCCAGTGCACCAATTTGTGGCTTCAGCCAAAAGACCCCTTTTTTGGGGGCAACAATTAGCGTCGCCGACGGAGGCAACTATAGCCAACTGTCGTGGTATCCTATAAGCCCAAGAGAAGAAAAACAAATGCTAGAAACTAGCGCGGATCGATACATAAAAAAAAGAGAGAGGAGAATTATTGTGGGCATGTCCGCTAGCAATGAACAGTAAAATGAAAAGTTAGAATGGTAACCCGTACGACACGTGTTTCTGCTCATTGGCTTCATCAGGCCCACGTATGTGACTGTGCCTCTCAACATAAGTCGAGATGCACAACGTCACATACGCAGTTACGGGTGTAACCTTAAGAAAAGGGAAAAAAAATATATTTAACGAGGACCACAAACAGGAGCCAGTGCACCAATTTGTGGCTTCAGCCAAAAGACCCCTTTTTTGGGGGCAACAATTAGCGTCGCCGACGGAGGCAACTATAGCCAACTGTCGTGGTATCCTATAAGCCCAAGAGAAGAAAAACAAATGCTAGAAACTAGCGCGGATCGATACATAAAAAAAGAGAGGAGAATTATTGTGGGCATGTCCGCTAGCAATGAACAGTAAAATGAAAAGTTAGAATGGTAACCCGTACGACACGTGTTTCTGCTCATTGGCTTCATCAGGCCCACGTATGTGACTGTGCCTCTCAACATAAGTCGAGATGCACAACGTCACATACGCAGTTACGGGTGTAACCTTAAGAAAAGGGAAAAAAAATATATTTAACGAGGACCACAAACAGGAGCAGAAACACGTGTCGTACGGGTTACCATTCTAACTTTTCATTTTACTGTTCATTGCTAGCGGACATGCCCACAATAATTCTCCTCTCTTTTTTTATGTATCGATCCGCGCTAGTTTCTAGCATTTGTTTTTCTTCTCTTGGGCTTATAGGATACCACGACAGTTGGCTATAGTTGCCTCCGTCGGCGACGCTAATTGTTGCCCCCAAAAAAGGGGTCTTTTGGCTGAAGCCACAAATTGGTGCACTGGCTCCTGTTTGTGGTCCTCGTTAAATATATTTTTTTTCCCTTTTCTTAAGGTTACACCCGTAACTGCGTATGTGACGTTGTGCATCTCGACTTATGTTGAGAGGCACAGTCACATACGTGGGCCTGATGAAGCCAATGAGCAGAAACACGTGTCGTACGGGTTACCATTCTAACCTTTCATTTTACTGTTCATTGCTAGCGGACATGCCCACAATAATTCTCCTCTCTTTTTTTATGTATCGATCCGCGCTAGTTTCTAGCATTTGTTTTTCTTCTCTTGGGCTTATAGGATACCACGACAGTTGGCTATAGTTGCCTCCGTCGGCGACGCTAATTGTTGCCCCCAAAAAAGGGGTCTTTTGGCTGAAGCCACAAATTGGTGCACTGGCTCCTGTTTGTGGTCCTCGTTAAATATATTTTTTTTCCCTTTTCTTAAGGTTACACCCGTAACTGCGTATGTGACGTTGTGCATCTCGACTTATGTTGAGAGGCACAGTCACATACGTGGGCCTGATGAAGCCAATGAGCAGAAACACGTGTCGTACGGGTTACCATTCTAACTTTTCATTTTACTGTTCATTGCTAGCGGACATGCCCACAATAATTCTCCTCTCTTTTTTTATGTATCGATCCGCGCTAGTTTCTAGCATTTGTTTTTCTTCTCTTGGGCTTATAGGATACCACGACAGTTGGCTATAGTTGCCTCCGTCGGCGACGCTAATTGTTGCCCCCAAAAAAGGGGTCTTTTGGCTGAAGCCACAAATTGGTGCACTGGCTCCTGTTTGTGGTCCTCGTTAAATATATTTTTTTTCCCTTTTCTTAAGGTTACACCCGTAACTGCGTATGTGACGTTGTGCATCTCGACTTATGTTGAGAGGCACAGTCACATACGTGGGCCTGATGAAGCCAATGAGCAGAAACACGTGTCGTACGGGTTACCATTCTAACTTTTCATTTTACTGTTCATTGCTAGCGGACATGCCCACAATAATTCTCCTCTCTTTTTTTATGTATCGATCCGCGCTAGTTTCTAGCATTTGTTTTTCTTCTCTTGGGCTTATAGGATACCACGACAGTTGGCTATAGTTGCCTCCGTCGGCGACGCTAATTGTTGCCCCCAAAAAAGGGGTCTTTTGGCTGAAGCCACAAATTGGTGCACTGGCTCCTGTTTGTGGTCCTCGTTAAATATATTTTTTTTCCCTTTTCTTAAGGTTACACCCGTAACTGCGTATGTGACGTTGTGCATCTCGACTTATGTTGAGAGGCACAGTCACATACGTGGGCCTGATGAAGCCAATGAGCAGAAACATGTGTCGTACGGGTTACCATTCTAACTTTTCATTTTACTGTTCATTGCTAGCGGACATGCCCACAATAATTCTCCTCTCTTTTTTTATGTATCGATCCGCGCTAGTTTCTAGCATTTGTTTTTCTTCTCTTGGGCTTATAGGATACCACGACAGTTGGCTATAGTTGCCTCCGTCGGCGACGCTAATTGTTGCCCCCAAAAAAGGGGTCTTTTGGCTGAAGCCACAAATTGGTGCACTGGCTCCTGTTTGTGGTCCTCGTTAAATATATTTTTTTTCCCTTTTCTTAAGGTTACACCCGTAACTGCGTATGTGACGTTGTGCATCTCGACTTATGTTGAGAGGCACAGTCACATACGTGGGCCTGATGAAGCCAATGAGCAGAAACACGTGTCGTACGGGTTACCATTCTAACTTTTCATTTTACTGTTCATTGCTAGCGGACATGCCCACAATAATTCTCCTCTCTTTTTTTATGTATCGATCCGCGCTAGTTTCTAGCATTTGTTTTTCTTCTCTTGGGCTTATAGGATACCACGACAGTTGGCTATAGTTGCCTCCGTCGGCGACGCTAATTGTTGCCCCCAAAAAAGGGGTCTTTTGGCTGAAGCCACAAATTGGTGCACTGGCTCCTGTTTGTGGTCCTCGTTAAATATATTTTTTTTCCCTTTTCTTAAGGTTACACCCGTAACTGCGTATGTGACGTTGTGCATCTCGACTTATGTTGAGAGGCACAGTCACATACGTGGGCCTGATGAAGCCAATGAGCAGAAACACGTGTCGTACGGGTTACCATTCTAACTTTTCATTTTACTGTTCATTGCTAGCGGACATGCCCACAATAATTCTCCTCTCTTTTTTTATATATATATATATATATATATATATATATATATATATATATATATATATATATATATATTATTAATAGATTAATTCTAAAGTTATTGATCACGTTACCAAATTACAGCACAATACGAATAAACACCAATCAAAATCTTTTCTGAATAGTTGGAAATGTAATTTTAATAGTTTTAGCATTTTTTCTGGCACAGATATTCAATCCGGTCTACTATCAAAATATATAGAAACTATGAATATTAAAGTGCAAGTACCCTATCAGTGAGACTCCTACATAAAAATAGAAATCCCACCATATACACACAATTATTTTAAGGTAATTTATGGTGCTTACATTTTGAAGTGTTTTTTCGACTTCTTGAAATTCCAGATAACGATTTATAAATTTTGTTCTTTGATCACGTTCAACCATCATGAAGTATAAGCTGGTAGGATACCTGGCCCGACCTTTCGATTGAATGTAGGACCGATATTCTTCAGGATAATCGAATTTTACAACCAGAGAACAAGTCGTTATATCTACTCCTTCTTCTAAGACATTAGACGCAACTAACACATTTATTTCCTTATTATCAAATGACTGCAATACTTCTCTATTTTTCTTTGATGTAAATAGGTTCTCCCTGGTATCGTTATATGGGTTACAGTTATAGCCAACAATAAAGTTGGGTTTGATGTATGAATATCGGTCGCTAACTTTTTTTAAAGTATCAAGAATATAGTAAATAACTTTAGCAGTAAATCGACGTTTAGTAAACACTAGGGCGCAAAGTTCTTCTTGGGACATATCTTTGTAAGTGTCAAATATACTGATTAGTTTTAATACCTGGAAAATAAAGTAAAAAATGAAAAAAGATTAACCATGTATAGTGTATAGGTTGTATGTAGGTAGTCAACATTAATGGATCGATTTTATTTGAAATATGTAAAACCGTTGAGACCGTTATTTTCTGATTTCTGATTTGCTAATTACATCACATGTTTTCTCCGCGATCATTCCCTGTCGTTGCAAAACAAGTATGTAGTAAGAATCATGCATATCTTGAATTATTACTCTCGAAAGGTAACATAGGGAAAAGGTATAGGTTAATGAAAAATAAAACTGTCAAGTTCTGAAGTTTTTATTTTTAAGAAAATTACATTATTGTCACTGTCACTGCATAATACAGAATTAAAAAAAAACATACAACAAAGAACCCAACCCAACCGGATCTAACCCAACCGCACCTCTTCAACGTCTAATGCGTTTACAAAATTTTCTAAAATTTCATTACAGTATCGCGCCGAATTGAGAGGTCCTTCAAAAAAAATCGATCCAATTAACCTTTTTGCGATATGGCCGCCAACACGCCAACTTTCTGTGAATGCAGAGGCTTCTCTATAAAGAAATGTGGATTTTCTCAACTCCGCATTCTCATTTATTGAGAATTTACATAACCAAAGAGGTAAAATCATGCCTCGTCAGTAAAAGTTTTTTTCAAATACGTTTTCATTATTACGAAAATCAAAACCACTCTAAAACTTGCATTCGCTGCGGCTTTGGTAACAATTCTTGGACCGAGCTTAGATGATAAGCGTGCATATGCAGGTCACATTTCACGACCGCACTGCAGGTTCCGTAGGATACATTTACTGACTGGCTTAAACGCCGAATAGGGGTTTGTGGGTGTTAATTTATAATTTGCCTCAATTCTTCTACTTTTTGTGCAGTGGGAACTTTGGTTCTCCCACTGCCTTCTTTTCTATTCACACTTCCTGTTTATCTAAACAAAGCCACAGATCCAGTCAAAACTTGATGAAACTGGTCGAAATCCATGACTATGTGTGGAAATTCTGTTTGAAAATCCTGAATGGCGCCCCGTGTTAAATAAATCCACTGGCCATCAACCCTGCTGCCATTTCTAAAGTAACTTTCGATCATAAAAGCTTTTTGTTCTGCCGTGATTATCATATTTAATTTTCTTAAAAATAAAAACTTCAGAACTTGACAGTTCAATTTTTCATTCACCTATACCTTTTACCTATGTTACCTTTCAAGAGTAATAATTCAAGGCATGCGTGATTGATTCCACGGCATACTTTGGGACTTTTTTCATATTATGTTAACTCTAATACTACAAAAATCTTAAAAGACGTACCTTATCTGAAGAAAACCTAAAAATTTTTTCCAAATCAGAACATTTCTTCATCGCCTCATCAAATATCTTCTTTATCAGAAACAAATTCGTCTGAACATAGGTTAGCACGACGTTAAGATTGGCGTCTTCACAGTGTTTCTTCATCCTCTCTATTTGTATAATATGTGCTAAAACAGCTTTGCTGCCGCCAAATGTGCCCAATGTTTGGATATGAGTTATTACATCTGCAATAGTATTCGCCAGTTCTTTTAATCCTTTTTTATTGTCTAGTGGTTTAAGGTCTCCTCTTGAAAGTAGATCAGAACAATCTTTATCTCTAATCTGACGTAACAGCTTCGTTATTTCCTGTAAACGATCTATGGCGTTGTTTTCAAGATAGGTAGGCACATAGGGTATAACTTCTATTATTTCTTCTTGTGGATTTGTAGAATATCTGGCAAAGATAAAAATTAGCTATTTTTTTCAGCATCTTGCACACTTTTATATAAGTTCTTTTTTCTATTTAATTCTATGTATTTATTACCGGGATTAACGTATTCGTAGCTTCAGCGTATTGTAAAAAAATTGTTCTTTTGACAGGGAACACCACTGTGAGGGGTAAAAAAATTCAATTTTTTGTTATTTTCTTAAAGTACATACTTATAAGAATATATTCACAAATTAATATGTTAATTAATCTCATTTGGTAGGCAAAAAATAGCTTATGAATACTCGGTGAATACTACTAAATTAAAGGCATCGTATATTTTTAAATATTTGGGCCTACCTGTTCTCAAATCTCAATTGGGTATATCATTTAAATAGAACGGTGACACATGCCTACCAAACTCTAAATTTTGTAATGCGAAATTTAAAACAAGCAAAATATCTAAAGCTTACTTAACATTAGTACGGCCGTTGTTGGAATACTGTTGCGTTATGTGGCATCAGTGGCAGATTTATCGCAGAGTTGGAGCGAGTCCAGAAGAGGGCTGGTAGTAGTGATCACGATACACTTACAACGGTATGCCGACGCGTCGATTGTTTGGCTAGGCTCCTCCCATTGTGACGTCACTTCGAGGGATTTCGAATATTCAAATGATAGTTTAAAGCTCTTTTCAATGTTTCAAACAGTTATATTAATAATAGTATACGAGTATACTGGGTGGTTCCATATATTTTGACACTTATTATGATGGTGTTAAAAGAAACTAAAACATCTTTTTCGAAAAAGAAATATATATTTGTAAATATAAATTGTTGAAAAACGGAACCAAAACTTAAATAAAACTATAAAAACCTATGCGTTCTTACAATTTGTAAACTTTGTCATTTTTTTTCTAGCCTTTTTTTGCAGTTTTGAAAACTAATTTTCTGATTAAGATCTCGTAATCTTATGTAAGTCCTGGTGCGACTTAAACAATAAACAACCTCGTAGGGCACGTTTGTATCTTTTTCTAGTTTGGCCATAGTTCGGTCGGCTAGAGATTTAAAAATGTTCTTATCTTTAGCGAGCGAAGTACCGTGCATTAAATTAAACTCAGAGTCCAGTATTTCTGCAGCTTTCATCAAGTCCTTGCTGGGAGCTAAAAGCCCGCCTCTTGATAAAAAATAAATCCAGTCATATGTACCAGTTACTGAGTCAAATTCATTAGGTTTGTTTCCTAAATAATTGTATTTATTTCTAAACCTATACGCTACGTATCCGGCTATTATTTAAGACCCTCCCGATTAATATTTTCTTTACTATCGAAATTATCTAGTAACTCATTTAAACCTTTATTTATAGCTTCTGTTTCTGGCATTTTGATTTCGTGATATTCTGGTTCAATGAATGAGTATGGAATAGAAATTTCTTCTGCAGTAATATTTGAATCTATTGTTAAATTCTTGGATACCTCTCTGAACAGGTTTCCAGTTATACAATATTCTTCGGTTAACATTCTAGAAATATTTTCTGGTTGCTCATGTTCGATAGATTCCAGAGGGGTCGCTAAACATTGTTCACCGTGTTCTTCTGTATTTCTATTTTCTGTAAAAACTGCTGCGGAATTTTTGCCTAAAATAAACCATCTAAGGCGATATTTGAAATCCAGGGGGTGGGGATGATCGTTAGTGGCTCCCGTGCCTCTGATATACAAAAAAAAATTTTCAATAATGTCTTGATTTAATTTTTACGTTAGGATATATTCTAAATTGTATTTGCCATGAAGATAGTCATATAACTCTTCCACTGATCTATTTGTAAGTAGTATTCCTTTCTGAAAAGGAATAAGAGACTTATGTTGTCCACCAGTCATATTACCAATTCTATCTGATACTTGGCGCAGTAATTTTTTCTGATTCTCCAAATCGATACCAAATGCGTTTTTTGATGGGCTATTTCCTACAAACTTTGATCGCGAATTCATTAAGTCAAACCAATTATTTATCAAAAGGGCGAACTCTGAGGCCTCTTTCCAGTGCACTTTGGGAGGCATTAAACCATTTCTGCCACAATATTCTAAGGCTTTTGACACAGAATTAGAAAATAATTGAACAGCAGGTTTAACTTTTTGTCTCGCCGAGCCTCTTAATTCAAAATGAAATTTAGTGATTTTGTAAGCTCTTGTTAGATCTGTCGTAGACAGTTCTAGCAATTTTTCAAAACAGATCTTATCAATTAATGTCCCCTGTACCCAAAAGCCATTATCTAATAAATGATTGCGTAAAAGCTTGATAAGATGTGGCACATCAGCAAATACAAAAACTTTCAATGCTTCGTCGCTTGGGTAACAGAAAAATGAGTTTTTCTCGTGACTAATATTCATTTTGGACCAAAGTCCTATATTACTGGTGCCCATGTCGCTTACAATGCCAACTACGATGAAACCAACTTCATATAGTCGTGATATTATGGATTTCAATATATTCTCAGTCATTGGTTGGTCAAAATCATAAAAAACTGGTTGCTTCCACTTACCAATAAGGCCTCGAGCCATAACTGCCTGGCAGCTTTTATGTGGGCCTATTCTCTGTTCTTCTTTTTTCTCTATATCTACTTTATTGGATACGTATATCTCATCGAATGACAAAATGCATAATTTTTCAATGTCTTTCAATTGGCGCGATTTATTTCCCATCAAAGTAATTACATCTCCTAAGACACCTGGATTTACAGGAAATGAAGCAGCCCATTTGCGCAGAGTAGATGGTGCAGGTAAGGGATAATCATTTGATCTTAAATAGCGGTAAGCTTTAGGGCTTACACTGCGCAAAGATATTGCTGAAGCTATATCTTCAGGCAACCAACGATTATATTTATCTTTAGGATATAATATTCTTTTAACCTGGCCAGGTGTAAATAATTTGCCCAACATGGTTTTTATATTCAATAACTCGTTTTCGGCCAATTTCAATTTTTGTTTAATTGTATATTTTCTCCTTTCATTATCAAAAGCTGTATCTGAAGTTCTTTAATTTGATTTTGATCATTCCTACAAATATTTACATATGTTAATTAGTTAATAAGTTAGTATAAATATTTTCAGCCTGCAATATATGTTCACTGGCTCATCGACTAACTCTTTCTCTTGGGTAACTACAGATTCATTGTTTGTATCTACAAGACTTAAGTTTATTGTTGTGTCAGGTGCTATAAGCGTTTCACCACTATTTATAAATCGCCTCCTTTTCGCTAATCTAATTGACCTTTCTGAATTTTCATCAATAATTCGTCTTTTCCTGGGCAGACATAGGGTCGGCACAGCTTCAGCTTTCAGGTTTCTATCATTTTTTGCTGTATAATTTAATAATCGTTGCTTTAAAGAATATTCAAAACAACTCGGTTCAAAATGAGATGAACATACGGTAGCTAAAAAGTGAAATAACTATTATTTGTTATACTAATATAAAGTAATATGTATATTACCATTCTTTAAATTTATTTTATCTTTGCGGCAACAAGTAATTATCCACTTTTTCGATAGATCTTTTCTTTTAGGGAATTTAAAATATCTAATTTCTTTTCCTTTCGTACTTTGATTGTAATTACCACATCCTCCAACAGCACAGTTAGGCATGGCAAATGAAATATGATACAATAATATTTTAATAAACACACACTACCCGACATTAAACTGACCTGTACTTATGTACAAACAGTGCAAGCGCCTTGTCAATTTAATATTTTTTCTCGAAGTGACGTCATTGCGCGGCCCTCTACGTGTTTTGTTTCATAGCGTAGCATACCGTTGTAAGTGTATCGTGGTAGTGATGTAAGGATACGTATCCAAAAATCCGTTGGATCCGAATATTAAAAGAATCCGGATTATCCGTAAACGGCCGAGAACTTGGTTCGGAATCAAAATAAATTCGCATCGGGTGGTTAGTAATGCAAAGTGCAAAGAGAAAACGGAATCGAGTGTAAGCGAACAACACGGTCTGAGATTTGGCATATTTGATATTATGCTTTCTCTTTCTAATGACATTTCCTAAAAAAATATAGCATAGTTATCGGGGTAACGGGTATCATATGGAATGAGACCCATCGGTTAAACTTGGCCCGCCTCACCCGAACCGAATTCAAACGAGGACGAACGACGGTGCCTTTTTATCCCTAACCTTCGACTTCGAATGATATGATACCGCATCGACCTACCTAGCCGTATCGGGATAGAAAATGTTTTAGTGTTGCATACTTATACATGATTTGTAACCGCTATCGCGCGGGTCAAGAAATGTATACGTATTCAAATAATGGATACGGATATTAGCTGCTTCCGATTCCGTATTATTCGGATATCTAAAGAATACGTATATTTACAATACTAGCTGGTAGATGGGTCTTTTTAAATTTAACGAGAGATTTTAGTCATACTCAGGCAATAAGGGACCTTGGGTAGTACACTCTCTTGTCACTTAGCATATTTGATCAAGATATATTTGGGTTGGGAAAAATTTTTACAGGCCATCTTGTTGTATACATCACTGTTAATTTTAATTTTTTAATAAAAATTTGTATAAACACAGCACGGTATCTTTAATACCATATCCTTCACCCAATCCTTAAATTATTTATTAAGGGTTTAAAAAAATGCAAGAAATATACTTTTTCGGCCCGGTACAGTGGTGTTCTTTCTAAAAATTAGTTTCTCTTAACAAAATTAAGTTCATTTTCTAAAATAAGAAAGATATGTACAGTGGCACCTGGTGAAATTTTAAAGTTGTATCTCTGTTGCTACTGACATGCTACATTGTTTAGGCAGAGAAAAAAATATTTTGTAATATATGAAAAAAGTTGAATTTTTGCGGAGCCCTGGAAAAAAATGAACATGTTTAGGTTATTTTATTTTTTATCTTTTCTAAACAAATTTTACACAATTTTTTCGAAAATTTTTACGTTTGAAGAGAAAAAATGTGTTAGTAGAAAGTTAGAGTAATTTCATGTTTTTTTTTTAGTGTAGCCACATCAGTTAAGTGTGCAAAACGTATTAATAACTAGGATAGATCGTTGGGAATATCCGGATTCAAGAAACTGTAGTAATTTTTAAAGTGCTTGTTAATCTTAAGATTGGGTGCATTGTTCATTCTAAAAAAATTGATTTTCTTTAAACCTAAAATATAATTTTTAGAAAAATTCAAACGACTATAACTTTCTACCATGGGCGCACCCAGGATTTTGTCTTGGGGGCTCTGATTGGTCTTGGGGGGGGGGGGGGTCTGAATGGTGCAATTCGGTAGATTTCTTCAATTAGTAGTGCACTTTTTTTTAATTTTTGTGTGTCTAACATGTTGGTCTGGGGGGAGGGCTGCAGCCGCCCCGACCCCCGGGTGCGCCACTGCTTTCTACTAACACTTTTTTTTCTCCACATTGAAAACTTTTCGATAAAATGATGTAAAATTTGTTTAGAAAAAATAGAATAAATAAAATACTTAAACGTGTTCTTCTTCTTTTCGCAAATTACAAAATATTTTTTTCTTTACCAAAACATTTCTAGCAAGTAACAACAGAGATATACAACTTTCAAATTTCACCAGCCGCCACTTGATATGTATAACTCTGGCTATAGAAATCCTAAAATATATGCTACAGGTTAATCATTACAAAAACTTCATATTAGGAAATATCACATTACTACCTTTGTTTGGTAAAAAAACATCAAATAAGATATAAGTAATAAAATTAAATTAATGTGTTAAAATTAGCACAAGAAAAAGAAGTTTTAAAGCCAAAAAACGAAACCCATTTGTTGATATATTGTTTTCTCTTACCCAATAACTTCACTTAGACCATCAACAGTTGCAACCTGACTGTGGTATGTGATTTCCAATTTCTCAACTTCGTCCATTATTTTACAAGGCTTGCAGTTGCCATTAAGCAAAGTGGCAGTCAGTCCAAGTACTCTTGGCGGACTCGAAAGATTTTCAAACGATTTACAAAGTTGACGCATTGGCTGGTCACTTACCCCACGATGACATTCATCAAATACAATCAGATTCACTCTATTTAAATCTAAAAAATATATATTAACTAAGTCATGAAATTTACTGGTCTCGCTTTTTGTATAGACTAAACTTGTTTTGCCCAGCATATTAATGCTTTATAAATATATTACAGCAAACAACTTAATACATGCAACCTTCACCTAGAGAAAAAGGCGCATTAAAAGTAAAAGCCATCCAGTTCACAAACCTGAGCAAACCAAAGCCCGGTATTTCGTCCATTTCGTATATTCGTAGATCGTTCAAACAAAGATATCAGCAGAACAATATAGAATACAGTTTCTATTTTAACCGAAACTTGAATATATCTTTTAAAACCTAGACCAGTAACAACACTTTCACTCGTATTCATAGTCATTCTTCAGAGATTCGCCAGTTTTTATCCCGCCGCATATTCCGGTAAGGCATTTCATAGACGGAGCATCGCTCTCTATGATACACACATCAAGGTCGCGTCGCTGGCAAAGCGCTTGTTGAGAAGTCGCTGGCGATTCGCCAGGATAACGACTATGAATACGACTGTTACACTTCCAGTCGTATTCATAGTCGTGATCCTGGCGAATCGTCAGCGACTTCTCAACAAGCGCTTCGCCAGCGACCCGCTGTTGATACGTGTATCATAGTGTGATGCGTCGTCTATGAAATGCATTACCGGATTATCCGGTGGGATAAAAGCTGGCGAATCTCTGACGAATGACTATGAATACGAGTGTTCGTATTCCACGCCGGATAAGATGCAGACTAAAATTATGTATAGCCTATAACACTCACGAACACTATCTACCAACGAAAAGAATGTTCAAATAGATTTAGCAGTTTCTTATAATCGACCAAAGTCGCAATTATATAATATAGACTGCCACACAGAGATGAGCTGTTCACTACCAAAATATACTCAAAGTATAGTAATCAGTATTTTCAGTACTCTTGCACTCATATTCATAATCATTCTTCGGAGATTCGCCAGCTTTTATCTCGCCGGATATTCCGGTTATTACGGATTATTCGGATATTACTTTAGGTGATTTGAAACAAAGTTACTTGTATTAAAGCGTTCAGGGCATTTTTAAAAAGCGACTGGTACTTATTTTGTTTAAAATGTTTTCAAGTATTACCTACTTAAAAAATTTGGTTAAGTGCAAGCTACACTTACACAATTAGTGTTCCGTACCATTAGCCCCCCACGTATCACATCGCGTATGCGCGGAGTAAAATAGTGGGGGGGGGGGGGGCGTTTCGACTAAGCCAAATTAAAACTTTTAAAAAACGTGAAAGGACAAAAGTTGTTCCTTACAGCGTGAGAAATATTCTTGGTCAATTTTTTTTCTCTAGAACCAATGGTTCGACAGTTATAAGAAAATAAACAATTAAATTATTTATAACAATTGATCGCGCTAGAATTCTTCAATACTGATAATGTTTGCTCAATCTACACCTAATTCTCAATGTTCATGATTTTTTTCCGATTTTTCTGAGCGATCCTTTTGGTAATAAGGGTGGGGGACAGCAATTTTTAAGCGTTTTCCCGAAAAATATTTTAAGAATGCATAAAAAATACATAATATATAATATATCATTGAATTCGTGCTTCAAATAAACTTTCATTTGACACCCGACACGATGCCCTTGAATTTTTTTTCCATTTCCCAATTTAACCCCTGAAATTAACCCCCAGAATCAAAATTCAACTTTTATACTTTACGTTTATAATTGGGTCACCACGCTCTGTCTCTGTATTAAATTTTAAATTTTTACGTCGAATAGTTTCAGAGAAAATCGCATGTGTTCCGTTTTGCTAATTTTAGCACGGAACACTAAAAACGTACTGCTGATCTGAAATTTACTTCAAGTACATTTCGGAAGTACTTAAGTAGTTTTAACTACTTTACTTTCTAAATGTACTTAAGTAATATTTCTCATAAGTAGTTTTAAATGCATCAAGCAATTTGAATTATTTGACGTGAAGAATTATGCCAAATTTAGCATTTTTTTAATTTGTACTTAAAAAAAATATTTTAAATACTTTGAAGTATTTTGTATACTTGAGTAAGTATAAACACTTTAAATTATAGAAACTTCTGCAAATATTTATATTTAAAGTATTTACTTAATACTTATAATGTTTAATTTTCTAAATTTGCTAAAAAATCCTGATCGTTTCGTTATTTGACTTAAGCGAAGTTGTGAGTAACAATTTTTTATTTATCTCTATTTTTCTACTGAAAATGCAAGAATAATATAAAATCTCAAATGTGATGAAATTATCTACAATTATTATACAGTATTTTTCTTCAGGGAATATTATATTATAGAGAAGATAATAAAGACCTTTGAACGATTATCATTTTACCACGATAATTCACTGTTTAAATTTTTATAAGTTATTAAGTATTGTTACAGCACTGACGATACGTAACTTAAATGGAAGTACTGTAATATCTGATAGGTTGATATGATCTGTACAACTAAATCTACAAAATATTAAATTCTCAGTGCGTTTTCGTAGATGTAAACTATACATAACCTTAACTTTGTGGTTTGCATTCACTGTAATCGAAGACCAATATAGCAATATAGAGCAATATAATAAAGTACCTACCTAAGAAATGTTGATTTGTCAGATTCACCAATATCTGAATAGTCATAACAAAGACATGGTATTTATCGAACTCTTCATACCATTTGGATTTTGGCCAAAAGTCCAATGCCATATCTCCAGAATATCTCCCCACTTTTAAAGCCGTTCTCTTCTCGATGCATTTTGCATGCTGATCTACCAATGCCACTGTATTGACAACTACAAACGAGATTTTGCCACCTTCAGAGTATCGTCTAAAAAGGTACAAAAATATATAAGTTAACTAACACGAATGTAGTGCTATCGTTTTTAGAAACAATTTATTTTACTGAATTACAAAATGTTGAATACAAATCATGGCTTATCATATTAAAAGCTTTAGAATAGTCGAGAAGCACTAAGACTGATTTGTCCAAACCCAAAGCTCTGATGGTATCATCTATAAGGATCAAAAGAGTCGTTGTACAACTATACCGTCTCCTAAAGCCTAACTGACCGGTAAAATAGAGTATTTTCTAAAAAAAGTGTTTATTTGACTATTCATTATTTTTTCTAAAAGTTTTGAAATACAAGGCTAATGGGTCGTAGTATATTAAAATAATTTATGTTATTATTTTTTGGCAGTGGCGTTACATGCGCTACTTTCCAAGCATCACGAAAAATTTCTTCTGAAAGGCAATATAACAATACCATTTCTATATTTATTAAATCTGAACCCGACACCAATTTTATACTGAAAAGTTGTAATTTTACTTCGTCGATATTAACAGTAACAAACCCAAATTTTTCATTTATATATATATATATATATATATATATATATATATATATATATATATATATATATATATATATATATATATATATATATATATATATATATATATATATACAGGGTGGTGCAACCAAGATGGGGTGGACGATTGTGAGTAAACGGTGAGGAATTTCGAAATTTTTTTTTTTGGATATTATAGATAGTCAAACCCGCTATGTTTTAAAATTATAGCCATAATACAGGGTGGTCCAAAAAACTCGTGGCGAACCAAACTTGTGTTTTTTTAAATGGGACACCCTGTATATAATTGTTCCAATTGATTCTCCTGTTCGTTACGATCATTTTGATATAGGGTTTATTGGGACTAAAACTTATAGTAAGGGAATGGGACGCGGTTAAAGTTGAAAAAATGCTCAAAGTTCGGCCATTTTTAAAAAAAATTTGAAACAGGTATGGAAAAACCAAATATTCCATAAAACGTTACATATCCTTGAATACATTAATCGCTTGCAATTTGTTTAAAATTATTCACTGTTATACAGGGTGGTCAACTTTTGCAAATACGCCCTGGACTCATTTTTTTTAAATGGAACACCCTGTATATTTTATTTTCATCTTAAAGATAACATTGCTAGCTTTCAAAAAATACCATACATGATGCCTTTCTGACCAACAGTTTTTTAGTAAACCAGCCGTGAAACCAAGGTTTCTTCATTCTAATACGATTATACTGAATTTACGTTGTTTATTATTAAATATCTAATATTAGGGGGCCATGACACTATCATAAATGAAACAGGATTGACGAACTTGTCAAAGCTACTGCCGCACAATCCATTATTTACAAGTTAAGTGTAGGTGGCCCAATAATTATGAGGTAAGAAGACTGAGACCCGAAACTTTTACATGTTTATTAGAGATATTTCAAAAAACAGAAAATATTGTTTTTAGGAAATGTAAAGTAATTAATAAACCAGTTATAAACAAAGATAATCAGTTATCAGTATTATTAATAGTTTAAAAAAATTAATTAAGCAAAAACAGAACATCTTTTAAAATTACTTCGGTATGTACTTACTTGTAAACCTAATTTAATATAAACAATTAACAATGCTCATATAAGGGGTTCAACTAAACCACCATCTTGCTGAAGGCACATTTCGAGTCTATCCATAAATGAAAGTTTCACTTTTCTCAAAGTCTGTTCTGAAACGTTGCGAAAACTGTTTCTTATTCTCGTCTTCATATCTTCCACAGTGGTTGGAACCTCTTTATAGACTTCTTCTTTAACATGCCCCCATAGAAAAAATCTAGTGGAGTTAAGTCGGGTGGTCTGGCTGACCACTTACCTGGTCCACCTCGCCCAATCCAACGATCTGTCTTCCAATTTATCGACAAAATATCTTACATTCCTATGGCAATGCGGAGGCGCTCCATTATGTTCAAACCATAAGGATCCCCTTACCATTAAACGTAAATCTTCAACCAATACTGGCAACTCGTTTCTCAAAAAATTTGTTTATAACTGGTTTATTAATTACTTTACATTTCCTAAAAACAATATTTTCTGTTTTTTGAAATATCTCTAATAAACATGTAAAAGTTTCGGGTCTCAGTCTTCTTACCTCATAATTATTGGGCCACCTACACTTAACTTGTAAATAATGGATTGTACGGCAGTAGCTTTGGCAAGTTCGTCAATCCTGTTTCATTTATGATAGTGTCATGGCCTCCTAATATTGGATATTTAATAATAAACAACGTAAATTCAGTATAATCGTATTAGAATGAAGAAACCTTGGTTTCACGGCTAGTTTACTAAAAAACTGTTGGTCAGAAAGGCATCATGTATGGTATTTTTTGAAAGCTAGCAATGTTATCTTTAAGATGAAAATAAAATATACAGGGTGTTCCATTTAAAAAAATGAGTCCAGGGCGTATTTGCAAAACTTGACCACCCTGTATAACAGTGAATAATTTTAAACAAATTGCAAGCGATTAATGTATTGAAGGATATGTAACGTTTTATGGAATATTTGGTTTTTCCATACCTGTTTCAAATTTTTTTTTAAAATGGCCGAACTGTGACCATTTTTTAAACTTTAACCGCGTCCCATTCCCTTACTATAAGTTTTAGACCCAATAAACCTTATATCAAAATGATCGAAATGAACAGGAGAATCAATGGGAACAATTATATACAGGGTGTCCCATTTAAAAAAACACAAGTTTGGTTCGCCACGAGTTTTTCGGACCACCCTGTATTATGGCTATAATTTTAAAACATAGCGGGTTTGACTATCCATAATATACAAAAAAAAATTTTTCGAAATTCCTCACCGTTTACTCACAATCGTCCACCCCATCTTGGTTGCACCACCCTGTATATATATATATATATATATATATATATATATATATATATATATATATATATATATATATATATTCGTAGACAGCACAATGGTCAGCCCGCTGTCTACAGGCCTTTGGTCCACCCGGCATTTCTAATGAACCTTGAGGAGTATTTATTTCAGTAATCATTTTTCGAGTATATTTGACCCTTGAGGGGAAAGTAGAGGGGTAAGAAAATCGCAAAAATTAAGGTTTTATATGCGGACCATAACATAGTCGCCCTAGATACGTTAAAGGTACCATGGTCGCCCCAACAGTATAAAAAAATATGTAATTCATATTTTGGTTAGCCCGGCGGTGTTGCCGATATTTATGTCTAAAAGTTTCAAGGTCACCGACATCTGTTCGTATTAATTGCATATTGAGTTCAGTACCTACAAGCGTTTTATTCTCATACAATTATACTGGTTAGCAATATGTGATTAGTTTTTGGACTAACAAGTTTTGTTATAATAATTAATATTTTGTAAACAAATAGGAAGGTATTCCAAGTAATTTAGAACTTTTATGTTTTAAAAAATTTATTAATACAAGGTGGACTAATTCTCCGTCCAAGGGGCAGCTATATTTAAAAAATAATTATTCCGTTGAACTTTATTCTATAGCCCAGAGAAAGAGAGAAAGAGACATTTTTAACATTATGCAACATTTTTTCATTTACACAAACCATACTTAAAAACAGTGAGCAACTCCTATTAACCAGTACAAATAGAGTGATGCTAAAAGCTAGCATGCTTCATATGCATTTTTCATAGGGCAAATAGACAAGATGAGGACGGTTTTTCAAACATGATTCGTAGGGATTGAAACAGCCTCTCCAAATATATTATCAGCATTCTATCTTGAATTGTTTATTTTTAACTGATACTTCAAATTCCTTTAATTCAAATTCATATAATATTTTCTTATGTCCACAAAAAGTATCCTAAAATGGAAAAAGCTACCCCCATTACTGAAGCTAGAAAACTGATATTTGAGGGATTTTGCAAAATCTGGATTTAAAGGGGTTGTAGAGATCTGCTATGACTAAGATTCTCTCAACTCTCACCATTGTTTGTAGGGTGAAAAGATGAGATAAGGAATGAGGAAATAAGAATTTTGAGTGGTTGAAACAAGCCCCTGAATATTGAAAAAAGTCATATCACGAAATCTATTTTTTCAGTGAGAAATGCTAAATAACGGATTCTCTTTCATTACATCATTTTTTTATTTGCGCAAAGGGTAGAAACTATTTTCGTTATTAGCGACATAAATCATCGAAGCTAGGCAATCTGGAGTTTTGCACAAGAGCTACTTATTGGTAATATGTAGGGATTGGCTAAGGACATATTTTCTAAGAGAAGGGATAAGGAAAAGGAAGCATATTCATTGCATTTTTACTTTTTAGCGGCTCGAGGACTAAAGGATGGCAGTTGAGTCAAAATGGTAAAAACTCCCCTATCAACACTGCATATAAATTTTTTGTAGGGCAAATAGGTGAAATAAAGACAGATTTTTCAGAATCAGGATTCAAAATCGTTGAAATGTTAAGATAAATCATATCTTGAGAACTATTTTATAATTGAAAATCATATCGATTCTCTTTTATTATATTTTTTTAGTTGGATGAAAGACAACTTTAAAGACTAGAAACTATCCCTCTATCCCTAACATAAACTAAAGAAGCTTAAGGCTGGAATTCTACGCAAAAATTATTTCTAAGTTGTAGGGATTCGCTGAGAAAAAATTCTTAACTAGCACTCTAAAAGGTTGAAAACATAATCTATACATTATTTTCCAAACCCTTAGTTATCTATGGTGTGAGCAGGTTAGATAAGGACGGATTCTGAAAAATCAGGTTTTAAAGGAGCTTGTAACAAGGCCCTAATTATTTCTTGAAGTGTTTTACTGAAAAATGCTAAGACATGTCGATTTTCTTTTATTACAAGAATGTCTTATTTGCACAAAAGACATCTTAAAAGAGTAGAGACTACCACTTTTAGTCCTAGCAAAAATACTGGAATATACTTTCTATTTGAGGGAGCACAAATAACTGAGCTAAAAACCTTATCTAATTTTAGAAATCTCAACATTAAGAGTTAAACAATATGGAAGCAAGCAGTTTCCAAAAAGAAACATTTTTATTGCGAATATCGCAATGACCACTCTGATACAGCTCGGAAGGCTTCCAAAAATACAAGAACTTCATACAAATTGATTATAATTATCGACCAGGATAAACAAAAATTAGAACAAAAAGTTCGAAATCTGGCCCTCCGGCTCAAAATTATTCTGGGCGTTGCAAAATCAGTCGGAAAAAACTTCACTTCTTGAAGTTTTCCACCCCACCTCTCATACGTGACGAGTATAATATAGCTATCACGGAACGAAACTTTACTGATGCACCGGGAAAAAAGCTACCAATTTTGCTTATCTCGTACAGCAAAGGTATATTTCCAAATGCATGAAAATGTGTTAGGGTGCAACCAGATCCAATAAAAGGGAAAAATAATTTGGCAAACAACTATCGTCCAATCTTTCTGGTATCTATCGTTTCGAAGGTAATGGAAAAGGAAATTAATATAGAGATTCTCAAATATCTTGAACCCAACAAAATTATCCCTATTAAACAGTATGGCTTCAGGCTCAAACGGTCCTCTGGTGACCTCTTGGAAAAGCATGAGGCTCTTATTAACAAAATCTCGGCTTATCGACTTTCTCATGGCCGCTTGATGTCTAGCTTTTCGAAAGATAGAGCTATTCAGGTTGGGGTATGGGTATTGAAAGAGACTGAGCCGTCAGACTTCGCCATGCAACGCTCATGATCAGTCGAAAAAAAAGCCAGATACTAAAATTTGACCAAATACATAGGGTATTTGTTTTTTATAGATCGATTTTGTTATCGTCTTGAATTTGATTCGCGTCTGTTAGATTGTTAAAGAATAATAGCATTAATAGCAAATCTCGTCATGGAGAAATTTTCACTTCTGTCTTGTGGTCTTAAACATACAACCTAATTTTATTCTCTAAACTCACTTTGAAATGTTAGAAAAAAGCTCTACCTCCGTCAAAAAACTGGAATTTCAACATCTAAGGCGCAAAGAATTTTGACATCCAATAAATATGTTCCCTATGTTGTTACTATTCTCCAATATTTGCACTCTGATGATGTTGTGAGAATATTGGAATTTTGTCACTAGTTTAAATCTAAATAGAAACGTTATTTTTTCAAAAACTTATTTGGTCATACATTTGTGTCGAGTATCCGACATAATGAAAGAAATGGGAACTCCACAAATGTAAATGCAAGTTGTTTTTTATTTCAAAATTAGCTAGTGTATCGCTGTTTTGAAGAAAATTTAAATGCAGATAAATATTTCGATATACTTCTATCAAACCTTTTCGATATCCTTGACAATGTTCCTTTATATGAAGTAATAGAGATTTACTTTCACCAAGATGGCCCGCTACCCATAACGCTCTTCGAATAGGAGAGTACTTACTTACTTTAGAAACCGTTAGATAGGAACACATGGACCTATAAGGTGCGGCCACCACGATCTCCGGATCTAACTCCTAGATTTTTTATTTGGGAAGTGT
The DNA here is from genome assembly GCA_963971165.1 of Philopedon plagiatum. NCBI lineage: Eukaryota > Metazoa > Arthropoda > Insecta > Coleoptera > Curculionidae > Philopedon > Philopedon plagiatum. Next base: position 44,719,801 of record OZ020191.1, on the reverse strand, counting down.
TTGAAAATAAAATTTATAAAGAAATTATCTCAACCCGAGAACAACTTGATCAAAGCATTCATGAGTCCTTTTCAGGAATTAAGCCATTACACATCTTGAATTCTTAAAATCCTTTCGAAAATTATGTCAAGAGTGCATTGAATATAACGGAGGAACTTTAGAACATTTGCGATGATTCCCGTTGTTTGTTCCCTTAATCTGAATTTTTTAGTTTGCTTCAAAGTTTCCATAGTTTTTATTTACTTTCTTGTTCCAATTAGAAATGGTTTACTCTTATTACTATTTATTCTACTCTGTCGCCTAAAATATATTTTGTAATGTTTTTCTAGCTAAAATAGTTTTTATTCGAGGATATTAGTTTTGGTGTCATGGCCTAAGTAGAGGGATATGATGCTCCCCGAGTCTCCGCATGCGCAGTAGGGTCGACCTTGAACGCCCAGGTGTGCTATTGTTATTTGGCCTTGATATGCGCAGGTGTTATTCCAAGGTCAAGGTCAAGAACTTGGCCTTGAACGCGAGCAGATGTTTCTTTGTTTGGTGATGACCAGGTGTACGATGCTTATTTCAAGGTTACATTTGCGGTGCATATTTTCAATGAATGCGAGCAGCTGTTTCTTTGTTTGGTGATGACCAGGTGTACGACGCTTATTTCAAGGTTACATTTGCTTGGCCTTGAACGCGAGCAGATGTTTCTTTGTTTGGTGATGACCAGGTGGACGACGCTTATTTCAAGGTTACATTTGTTTTGTATTTTTCGAGGTCGTCGGATGTATTCCTCCCACCATAAATAAATACTTGACCTTGGATTACTTCCTAATAAATATGGCTCATTTCGAAAATAGCTTTCATTGTCACTCATACATCGTATGCGTTAACTGTTGCTTTGGCATATAAAGTATTGTGTTTGTGGTGTGTTCTACAAGTGTTTATTCAAGGTACTTGACAGTAATTGTTTTTATTGTATTTTAAATCATGAGCATTTCAAAGCAGACCATAGCCGAAATTAATAATATGATAAACCAAGATATTCAATTTCTGGAACGTAGAAAATTCTCTACATTAACGGTGGGCAAAATTTATATGATAAAAAAAATTAATTCTTTGACTTCACGTTTTGGAAAAGCCATTATCGTCACATTGTTTGATCCAACACATCAAGCAACATTTGAAACATTTTTACCATCACGCGTAGCTGAAATTCTGACAGAGGATACTATTGAAATGATGAATAACTCCGGTGATCAGTACACCTTAACTTATTTGGGGCAAAGCTCACATGTATTCTCTGGAGGTAATACTAGAGCGTTGTTAAATTTTGGTTGTTTGTAATATATTGTTGATTAGGCTATTTTAATGTTGATTTAAAATGTAATAAAATAGTTCTTGTTAAGTATATATCGAAAAACACACAGTCACACACAATCACATATCCATTATTTTCTATTTAAGATGTGTGACTGCCCTACTGTCATTGAAAATCGAGATATGTACATTAATTGGTTATCATGTAAATTAAGAGAGCTGGCTGAAGAAATAGTACACTTTGCAAATTATGGTAAATCCGATGTGGGTTTTAGTGAAAGTCAGTATAGGAAGTATATGAAAGACGCCGTAAATTTCACGGCTGGAGCACATACTTGCGAGAAATACCTATATGGAACCATTGATCTGGACGAATTTTGCGCTGGAATGATAAATGAAGAATTGGGAAGCTACCTATTCGAAGTGCCCCATTTACCCGATGAATTAGCTACAAAATATGGTTTGGCTCCCGCAGATGATACCACTATTCTTGATGACCTTGGAAATAAAGCAGTCACCAATGAAGTTGATAGTAAAGCATTGGCTACTGTTAGCGATGACGAAATGGAGTGTGTTCAAGAAGATGAAGAAAATCTTTAATTCATTGTATAATATAATAACATGAGATGTTAAATAAATGATTATGTACCTAAATTATTGTTTAATTTTTTATAAATAGGCAACCTTCACAAAAATCACATCAGTTTAAGCTAAAAATGGGTCGTGTTAACAACACAATTGATAAATTTGGGCGCCAAAAATTTAATGACCAAAATCACATTGTTCTTGTTGGACAACCAGGAGTTGGATTTAGATTGACCGATGATGGTCAATATGATATACAAGGGAAATCTTTAACTAATGTAGCACCACCAAAGAATCCTGGGGATGCCGCTAATCAGGAATATGTTCTTGAACAAAGGCGTGAAATTATTAAAAAACTTAGTGAATTAGTGAATAATGATGTTTTGGAATATGTTAGAAAAGAACTTAATGAAATGAATAAAAAGCTTGCTGAAGAGGCGAATGAAGATTTTTTGCAATCTGTTACAAAAAGACTTAAGGAAATCGATTCAAAATTGTTGAATCAAGAAAAAGCTATTCAGCGTATACGTATTACGCGCATGTAGATAAAGAAACAAGTCTATTCTGTGTATGGTGACCTCGATTTTACATGGGATATGAGAGTGGAGGGGTTTGAAGGTCACCTAACAGATACAAATAGAGGCACAAAACTTTCTTGTTTCAGTCTGCATTTCAGTACTTCCAGAATACTGCATAGTAATTTATTTCCTCAAAATGCAGTCACCAAAAAGTGAACGTCAAATTGCAGTTGTTCGCCCATTCTCTGTAAACGGTCGTCAGATGTGTGCCAATTGCGAAAATTGGGAATTTATTAGTGGAATAATGGGTTTCTGTGAATGGTGTCAAAATGAGTACCATAAGAAACATGGGATGAAATCACCGCAACAAATATCTCGTGAAAATTCTAGTGAATCTCTGCAAAGTCTCGCTGTCTCAGTGGGAGGTTCATCAGAACATAATAATCACGATACGCCGGAATTCAGTCAAGAAGGGCAGCGCTGGACTTCTTCAAGCAATTTTGAAGATCTCGAAATAATTAACGAATCACCGCAAAGTCCTGTTTTCTTAGAAGGAGGAGGAGGAGGAGTAGGGGGAGGAGGTTCATCAGAACGTAATAATAGTGAGACCATGGAATTCGACCAAGAAGGGCAGCGCTGGTAATTCCGAAAAATAGAGACAATTTAGATATAGTGTAAAAGTTTCTTATGATAGTCATGTAATTTTAAATTTATGTGAATAAGTGCGTTTTTCTAATGATAGTGTGGATGTATTATTTAAATCTTAATAAAAATCTTTTTGTACTAAATATGTTTATTATTCACCATACATTTGAATTAACAAATCGCTCTTGATATATATTATTTCTGTGGTTCCGTTCTAAAATCCTCGCTAGCATTACATCCATTTTTGCAATTCTCCTTTGAAAACGATATCTATTAAGTATTAGTTGCTGAAAATTACTTTGTCTGGCTTGTCTATATGCAAAACACCAAACAGACATACGGTGGATAATATTTCTTTCTTCGTCAAATCTTACTTGCTTCATGGTGTATGGTAAAATGAATTTTTATTAGTTATGTCAATTATATATAGGCTGAACATAAAGAGAGTGAATTAGTTTTACTTTAAAATGGGTCGTGTTAACAACACAATTGATAAATTTGGTCGACAGAAAACTCCTGTTTGTAACAAGTTATCGCGAGGGTTGCCCGGAATCGGATTTAAACTTACTTCAGATGGACATTTTGATATAGAGGGAAAATTATTAAGGAATGTTGCCCAACCGATAAATGATAATGATGCTGCTACCAAAGAATATGTCCTTACGGAAGTTCATCAACTTGGTTCGCAGATAAATACCATACTTAGTAATGTGCTAGTACCGGTTTTTCAAAAAATGTTTGAAGATGATGAGACCAAAATTACGTATCTTAAGGAAAAAATGTATCAAATTCACTCACTTGCTGCACGGTATACTACAGCGAAGATAAAGGATCCAAAAAAACCAAAATGGAAACCAACCTAGATAAAGTTCTATTTAAAAACATAATTATACTGTTAAATTGAAAATAAAACGCATAATTATGAAAAGCAATATTTATTATTATCATTTATAATGCATACATACGTAACGTAAAACCTATTTGATAATATTTATACAATATCTGATTTGTCTATCCAAGAATTAAATTGATTTGGAAAACCTAACCATTTTACAAACAATTGATCGTTTTGATTGTTCTTGCGTTTTCTAAGAATTTTCTCAACTAAATAAACACCAGGGCTAGCTGTCTTTTGCAGTTCTGCTTCGTAAAAACATCCTTTAATAGGTTGACCTTCCAATGATTGTAGCAAGTAGGTAGGTGGATTTGTAATATTAACTTTTGCTATTTCAAACAGTTCCGTGGACCAGGAAGGCGTATATCCTTTGTCAAATACACCTTTGTACTTGCTAATGCGAACAATGTCACCCAAATGAAATTTTTTTTTCTTCGGAGCAATTTTCAAATAGTCATATGCTTTAATAGGGGTATCCTCTTTTACACTGTTAGGCTTCATTCCAATGGTGCGGTGTTTAGTGTTATTATAGGTCTTCGTTATAGCTGGTAATATTTGTAACCATCTGTAAGAACCTCTAGCCGAGAATTGTTTATATAACTTATTTTTCAAAGTTCTTATAACACGCTCCACAATTGCCGCTTTTTTCGTGCTATATGTGGAATAATGGTTTATATTATATTTTTTCATGAGTGCTTGAAAGGTGCTATTATAAAATTCCTTTCCTTGATCACTCTGTAAATTGTTTGGTGCATATGATGCTTCTTCAATGATGCTTTTCATGGCATTCGTAACTTCAACACCGGTCTTATTCTTAACTGCTTTGGTGTACACGAATTTGGAGTAACAATTTATACATACAACAATGTAACGGTAACCATCATTGTCAGTAGCATATTGCTGCATTTCCGCCAAATCAATTTGCCACAAATCTCGATATCCTTTTATGACCGTACGTCTTCTAACAAAATTTTTTCTTGCTGTCCTATGTAATTCATTTACGACTTTAATTTTTTCTCGGCTAGGATCCATATTATAAGGTTCCACGTCTTATCAGACACTGAGGATGGCAACTACGTGCAAAACTTAATATATTATTCCTTCTTCTCGAAGCTCTTCCATAATTGACATAATCTCATTATCATGTCCGGTATGTCCAGCTACTTTTGACCCCCACAATAATCGTAATCTATCCACTAACTCCTTAGGTTTATTCCAATAAACATATTCAGATGATTTCGACGATAGGCGCTTTTTTGCTGGTAGTTGGATTTTGTTGTCGCCTTTTTTTCTTCCTACACCACCACCCAGTTTGGTTCCCATAATTAGCGGTTTTATGATTCGTAAATATTTTCTCCATCGGGTTTCCCTTAAACCACGTTTCTTGTCATAACCGTCGTAGGCCGCATCCGTCAATTTCAAAATGGTTTGGTATTTTCGAAGTACATCTAGACTAATTTCGTCTTCATTATCTAAGCATGCTGGATTTTTTAGAAAAATCAAATCGTAAAGCTCAGCCGTTCCATCGAATTCAGCAATGTTTGTTTTGTTCTTGTATAACACCATCTTTCCGTTTGTTAGAAAACGAACCACCAAGTTGCCAATATATTTTGTTGATTTATTGTCTTTTTTACCAAAGCGTACACCATACACGGTATCATAACGGGACGGTTCGAATTTTAATCCATTTAAATAATCTTGAATAGTTTTTGCGGCTGAACTGCTACCACTTGATGTGTGTGGTGATGTGTAAGATGATGTTATCGTTGATGGGGAAGGGGTTTCGAACAGTGACTCACGATTTCCACGTTTTGGTGTAGGAATTTGTGTTTTTTGCGAAATCGGTGTAGATGTTTCAAAATCCGCTTCTGTTGGATGTTCTTCAAACAGTTTCGCCATTCCCACCGAGCTGCTGCTGCTGCTACTCCGACTTTGTGGTTTAGTCGTAGTACTTGATTTTTTAGTTGCGTACTGTTGCTGCTGCTGCTTTACGGCTTTAGATATAGATTCTAGTGGTTTAGAAACTGGTTCATAAAACTTTTCCAAATCATGTTCATTCTGCACTTTAGCTGCTTTAATTTGTTTAAATTTTTTTCTAACCGCATTTGTAGTTTCCAGTAGCTTTCGTTTTAATTCGATTTCTTCATTCATGATGCTTTCAAAGCACCGTTCAACGATGAAATGATTATCCAAGTTATTATTATAGGAATATATAACTATCGAATCCCTTGCGGTATCTGCCCGAATTTACATCACTGTCCTTGTCAATAACTAAAAAACCATATTTATTATCCCAACATTTAGCACACATCTCTTGAAATTGTGTAAACGTCAGGTCGGGTGAAACGTGATCGGAAAATATATGTTTCATATTCATCTCATCTTGTTTAAACATAATAATGAAGTTGGCATTATCCCGGACGAGCTGCTTAGGAACACGAGAATACGTTTGCGCCAAGTAAAAGGCATCCACATTTTTGTGACGTCCCATGCTAAAATACGATCTTATAACGTCCTGTTTCTCACACATAACGTCATCAAAAATAAATATTGAATTAGGTTTAGCATCTGACGGTTCCACAATGTTATTTGCGTCGCTAAAAGCGTAGTAGCCAAGACCTTTGATTGGTGATAAAATTTTCTTTAAATATTCATATTTCGGTTGATAGAGCGACTTTGAGTAGATATAAACATTTTCGAAACGCAGTCCCGAGGGGTGAGTAAGCAGCGAAATCATAACATTTGTTTTTCCACAGTTTGAAGGTCCTATTAATAATCCACGAATAGATGACGGTAGCAAAGGACCATGTCTTTTAAATAATTTTTGTTCTAGTCCAGATCCGACCTTTACATCGAGATTATCGACGGGAAGTTTTTGTTTAAGATTGACGATACGCATCTTAACAAAATCTATATTTTATACTGAACTTGCACGTAAACTATCATTCAGATGTCGCTCGTCAGACGAAGTAGACGGTCTCGTTTATCAAGTAAGACTGGAAGCGGTATTGTTAATTCAGTAATTAATAGGCTACCGTTTGAGTTACACATTCCCGGCTATCAGTATTGCGGGCCCGGGACGAAAGTAGTAAAACGTGTGGCAAGAGGAGATCAAGGAATTAATTCTTTGGATGTCGCATGCAAAAAACACGATTTAGCCTATTTGCGTAATAGTGAAAATTTAAGTGCTCGCCACCAAGCAGATCAGGAACTCGAGCAAAGCGCGTGGAAAAGAGTAAAATCTAAAGACTCTAGCGCTGGTGAAAAAGCTGCAGCTTGGTTGGTAACCAACATTATGAAAGCGAAACAACGTTTTGGTATGGGTGTATCATCATCATCAAAATCGAGAAAAGCATCCACTAGAGGTAAACGTCGCTTCCAGCGCCGCCGCCGCCACACTAAAGGTAAAGGCGTTGGTAAACATAAGCGACTACACAAAGTAGCTTTTGGATCATCTATTAGACGACCCGTTCGATCAGAATTGTTAAAAGCTGGTGGGAAAAAACTTGTCGAGAAAAATATCATGAAAGCATCGAAAATAGCTGCAGTAGCTGCACGTAAATCCCTAAGAATAGCCGGTGGCAAACGAAAAATTCGCACGCCTAGAATCATTCCAATTCCGAAGACTGGGGGGATATTACCGTTAATACCAATATTTGCAGGACTATCGGCCTTAGGTTCATTAGCAGGTGGTGCAGCAGGCATCGTGCGTGCCGTAAAAGCAGTAAAAAAGTCGACTGCAGAAAAAATAGGTACCGGCTTACATCTAAGTTCAAGAGGAAATGGATTATACTTGAAACCATATCGCACAGGTTTGGGATTATATATAAACAACGGCAAAAATAAGAAATCAAAAAACTAATAGAATCCCTACCTCAAAGACCACTATCCAATATTGATATAGAAAAGTACGCCTTAAAAATGAAAATACCACACTTTCGAGGCGTATATATGAGAGATTCATTACCTGTACGCGGTCCCAAACGTTATGAGGCCGCCATTATAAATTTGGATAGTATGTCGGGTGTAGGGACTCATTGGGTAGCATATAGAAAAAGCAATTCTGATGTAACATACTACGATAGTTTCGGTGATTTACCCCCACCTATGGAATTGGTACGATATCTGCAGATGGGTTCCGAAGCGACGAAGAAAATTTACTATACATACGACCGTCAACAAGAATTCGGAACAGTCTGGTGTGGACATTTGTGTTTGAAGTTTCTTTTACAATCGTAAAAAGTATGTCTTTGACACCCCAAATGGAACGTGACAACTACACCAAAATGTTGCTATCACTTAAAGCATATCGTGAAGTCGGAGGATTACAAAAAATGACTGCCGAACAGTTAGAAAATACGCCCAAAGAAGTGTTGATCGCATTAGCTCCAAATGAAATAGCACTAGTTTGGGATAGGTTACCTAATCACCTAAAAAGTGACGTCGATATATTGAAATATCAATACTGTTTCGAACATTATAATAGCAATAATTCAGATTCGGACGAGGGCGATGGACCGATACCAAAAAAAATATTTTGTTGTTATTGCAAAATTAACGATGTGAATATAAAGGCAGAAAACAGTTTAAAAACGTCCAAAGGAATAAAGCAACGCTTCAGCTTAAATCCATTTAACTGTTGCAAACAGCAATAAAATAGCTACACAAATAGTTTCGTGGTCAGTCATGTCTTACACATTCACTCTAACAGGACATACAAGTGTCTTAAGTGCGGATTTTTACCCACCCATCGAGTTAAATACAACAGACAAATATGGAGTTGCACTGCTGGGATTTTACACATATAATTCGATTTTTAATATCGACGAAAGCAATAATTCATTCAGCCATTTGAAAACAGCGATACCAAAGTATGTAAGGATTCCACCAGGAGCTTACGAAATTAATGAAATAGCAAAAGCCATGTACACCGCTTTAAAAGAGTCATGCAATGAAGTTGGTACCGATTTATTTTCATTAACAGCCAATAATAATACGTTAAAATGTGAGCTAAAGTCAAAATATAGCATCGATTTTCGAGGTAGCAATAGTATCGGCAAAGTGCTCGGATTTGGCTCTGTGCTGCTGCAAGGTGGACAACGACACGAATCAAGTACCATCGTGGACATAATGAAAGTGCGCATCGTACGTGTGGATTGTAATATAATTTCCGGAGCATACCTGAATTCTTTGGAAAGTCATACGTTATTTGAATTTGATATTGACGTCGAACCCGGTTACAAAATCTCTAAAGAACCGCAAAATAATATTTATATGCCGATAATGCCGGATGGTCGTCAGTTTATCGACAACATTACTCTACGCATCTTGGACGATAGCGGTGATTTGATCGATTTTCGAGGTGAGAAAATAATAGTTAAACTAGAGTTGAAAAAAATCGTATAATGGGTTTTTGCTTTAACCGTCAACTGCATAAGCTGTCAACAATTCAAGATTCAGTTAAACGACATAAAAGTAAGCAGACAACACAGTCAAGGTTCATTCGCAAGTCAGACGGACGATCGAAAACACATCCGCACAGCAATCGCCAGCTCTCCGCGAAAGATTGCAAATTTCTACAATCGATCGGTTTGAAAGTGAGAAAAATTAGAAAATGATGGCCGCTAGCAGTGACAAAATCGAAGTTTTTACCGAACCCATTTTTGATAACTCCATTATTAGTTTTCAAGAACACACATATAAACCTTACGGTTCTCCAACATTCCGCAATTCCGATGAAATTCGTATACCTGTACACTTTCAAGATATCATTTTGGATATATCGGATAGTTACATTTACATCGAAGGAACATTTAAACCCAAAGATGTTAGTAAAAAATGTTATCTATCAAATAATGCCATCGCCTTTCTATTCGACGAATGTCGTTATGAAATGGGAGGGGAGCAAGTTGCCGTCGTTCGGAAACCCGGAATTACCACAACGATGAAAACTATGGTGTCATTGGGTGCCGCACAAAATAGAGCTCTCATGGCATGCGGATGGGGTCTAGACGAAGCAAATCAAGGGATACTAGATTCCACAAGTAACATGTTCTCCGGCAAGCTTCCTCTAAAATATCTCATGGGTTTCGCAGAGGATTATTCAAAGGGTATTTTTAACGTCAAGCAAGAGTTGATTTTAATTATCGCCCGCACTTTCAACAATTGCTATATCGGCGAAGTAGATGCAGACATTTCAATTGAAAAAATTGAATGGAAAATTCGTCACATTATTCCAGACGATCGACAGAAGTTAAAGATATTATCACGCATGAATAAAGGTGGCAGTAACGCAAACGTTCCAATGGCTTACCGTAAATGGGATCTTTACGAGCTACCTTCTTTGAGAGAAACATCGTCAGACGTTTGGGCCTTAAGAACTAGCACGAGTCTCGAAAAACCGAGATATTTGATTATCGGTTTTCAACCAACTAGCTCGTCCGACAACAGAGCAAAAGATAGCACACAATTTACAACGGCCGATATAAGTGATATTAGGCTCTATCTGAACTCTGCCGTATTTCCGTACGAAAGATGGAATTTAGATTTTTCAAAGAAACTGTATGCCGCAGCCTATTATAATTATGAGAATTTTCAAGCTAGCTACTACCAGCGAGAACTGAGCGATCCTATGATGAGTTTTGCCGACTATCTGAAAAATCCGTTATTCGTAATCGATTGCAGTCACCAACCAGAAGCCGTGAGGACGTCCACAGTGGACGTGAAATTGGAGTTTGAAACACGCAAAAGTAAATTTCCTAAAGACATTAAAGTGTACGCGTTAGTTATTCACGATGCATTTTTTAGCTACAATATACTTAATGGTTCTGTTACTAACAAATCAATACATTAGTTTGAAGTTATGTAATTCTCCAAATTATATATTTTTACATATTTAAAATAAACTTATAAAGGACATATTTGCGTTTTATTTTTACTATTGCCTTATTTTAATACTTCAAATGTGGGGCTTTGGTAAATAAGGTTATGAGGCGAAAAATAGAGAGAAATTTAGGAGAGGGGTGGGGAAAAGAAAGTATATAAGACGGGATTTAGAAAATTAAATTCACTCGAAGCCACAATGTCGTCAAGCTCGGATAATGGTTATTCTAGTGACGACGAGCAGGCAGTCGCACCAAATGTGCAACATAGGCTCGTACGCAGACCGCGTAGGCTTAGACCTAGGTATTGCATCATGCAATCCTACGTCTCATGGGGGTCTAGAGATTTGTGTATGAACTGCTACACGAGAGGATTTGGAGCTGCGATTATGGATGTTCATTTCGTCACAACCCATTTTACAGTGGGTTCGCGAGGTGATCAAAGGCGGAACCACTCGAGGTGTGCTTTGTGTAGGGAGAGACTGTTTACCGTCGTTCATCAGCAGTCTTGCCTTATTTGCAATAGAATGTAAATTCTATTACAAATAAAGCTCCTCATACGACAACCCTGCCTGTCCCCTGACAAAATCAGTCCTTTTCAGGACTACAGAATATTTGATCGTAGTTTGTAGTTAAACACTATGTTTCCTAAGGAAGATATTTCTCGAAGGAAAAATTGTGTTAGTTTGGGTGAGAGATGCATTATGTGTTTAAATCATACATAGATGGCGAGAGAAAGAGCATTTGCAAGATTTAGCTTGTAGTTTTTATGTATGATAAGAACGCATATGCCTCTAGTTATTCAAAGTGACATAACTTTCTATCAAGAAACATATTTTAAACAATAAATTCACTCTGGGTTGATACGCTCAAAAAGATACATCTGAATTTGTGTCGTTTCACATAGAACGTTGGCAAACCTGCTCTTAAGTATGACAAAAACAGACGTATCCTTTCAGTGTAACAAAATATTTCGAACAAGAAATCTATTCTATAGGAAATATTTTGTTACTCTGAAAGGATATGTTACAACTGTTTAGCCCCACTCTCACCCCCACTCTCACCCCCCACCATCCTAAATGCTTTTAAAAGCGGGAGCAGCCATCACAATTTTCATTTCTCAACCAGCCATGAAGTGGGACAGGCTGATGTTAAGGACGACAAGGGAGTCCAAAATAAGCGAGTTTTGGGAGGCTTGGCGTTTAAAAAACGCGAATAAGCCAACGGCTATCGTACAGCCGATCCCAAGACCGCAACCACCACCGGAGCCGGCTCCAACAGAGCCCGTGGAAGTGGTGGAAGGACCACAGATGCTGCTGGGTCCTGAAGAAAGGGCGGC